>ML826067.1:95201-132580 GCA_009831015.1 Picea engelmannii | reverse complement strand
TGGTTAATAAATTATGACTCTTACAAAGAATAAGATGGGAAAATCAAATTTATATTGAAGGGTCTCCCCCTTATTGCTAACATAGTAGTAAGTTTGCGATGACCTTATGATAGTACGATCAAAGTAGTGACCAAGTAATGATTGTTCAAAGAGTTAAACCAAGGGAGATGAAAAGACCATGCATTATGATTATGTTGCATTTTGAACATAACTTCAGGACGAAGTTTCTTGAAGGGTGGGTGTATGTAATGCCCCATATTTTGACCTTAGGTAGTTAGAACATTGTTGTTAAACCAATCTTGATAATTCAAAGTTTAGCATTTGTTTGGAGTCAGTTAGACTTTGTTAGACATTGAGATGTGTACCTCTAGGCCTATTTGTATGTTACATGATATATGCTCATGAAACCATGATATACAGCATAGCCCTGTCATCATAATGTGATGAACATACGACATGTATGTTCATCACATAACCATATGACATATGATGAACATGAAAAATTTATGTTCATCTCGTAGCAACGTTTTACTTATATGTCTTGTCATTTTAATGTGATGAACATATTCCCATCGTCACAATAACCCAGTCATCGTCAATATATGAAAAACAATATCCCATCGTCACAATGCAACTCAAATATTTGCATCACATAATGTGGCACAAATATCCTATCATCACAATGTGACACACTTAACCCCTTCATTGTAATGTGACAAAAATAACATTATTGTCGCAATGTGATGAGTATAGCCTCGATGTGGTAATGTCATGAACATAGCCTTGTCATCGTAATGTGACACAAATATCCTATCGTCATAATGTGACAAACAATTCTAAATGTCGTTATCTGAATATCATCTATAGTCTTGGTCAACCAAGGTCAACCATATTCAACCCTAGTCAACCACAATGAATCATAGCTATGGTCAACCAGGGTCAACCATAGTGAAGGTCTATGAAAGTTAACCACGATGAAGGTCTATGGAAGTTAAACATGGTCATGGTCAACGATAATTAACTATTATCATGGTAATCCAAGGTCAACCACAATTAACCATGGTCATGTATTATTAATGCTTATTACTTTAATACTATATTTATTAAGATATTAATACTTTAATCATGTATTTTTTAATGTATTATTTATTGATATTTATTAGCATATGAATAATGTTTGATTGTATTAATATTTTAACGTATTTATCTAGACAAGTATTATTAATGTCGTTTTACTTTTTTGATGTACTACTAATACTTTATACTTTATTAATGTATAGATATTTTATTAATATATTAGTTAATAATACATTAATACTATACTTTATTGATGTATGAATAATGTTTTACTGTATTAATACTTAAATCTAATAATATTATACTTTAATGTATTTATTCCATAATTATAAATGTAATTTTACTTTAATGCATTAATTTATTATTATTTTTTTTTTACTTTAAAGGTTTATTAATAGTTTATTAATGTATAGATGCTTTATAGATGTAATAATTAATAATAGTTAAATATTTTAATAATTTATTCATACTTTATCAATGTGTTAATGAAAGTATTAAGAAATACTTTAATGACTATTATATAAATGTATTTTTATTAATTAAGCAATACATTGCATTCTATAGTGAAATTTCATGATACATCGAAAAGAAGAAGGAGAATAGAAGGATGACCTCTAGACGCAACTCTGAAACGTATAGGGTTTCATGAAACATATGACCTTATGCCCTGATCACAACAGACCTTCATTGTACGCGACTGGCACGCACTACACTGCAGTTATGTCTGTCACAATAGAATGAGGGCAGATGAGGGGGATGAAAACCCCCTCTTACCGCAATGTTGCAGCGAACGACCCAGAAAAATCACGTGCGCGTCGACCATCCTTTGAACCACCACCGCACCTAAGAGAACAATACTTTTGAGAAGACACTGAGGGAAGAAAAGGTACAAACATGGATGTCGAATCTTCGCATCCAAAAGAAGCTCGGGTCTGGATACCCGGAAAATGCATCCCCCAAGCTCCGGTAGCACCCAAATACATCATCAAGACAACCAAAATAGGGGAGCATGCACAATTTATGAGAGATCATGCCCTAATAGGAAAATTATTAGACATCTAGCCCTCAGAAAAAGACCTAGCCCGATGGATCAAGTCATCGTGGAATCCCAAAGGGGACTATGAGCTCCAGCTAAGCTCCACATAAATTATAACCTTGTACAATATCTACTCCAAACAGATATTCAAAAAAGAACAGAAAAGATACAATGAAAAATACAAACATTACATAGAGATTTTTTCCCTGGAAACCCAAACCAGGAAAACCAACATATTCTACATTCATTCATTATAATACATTGTTTACAATACAATATACATATAGGAACCAACGCCATCCAAAACCCTAACCCAATGACATGGATTAGTCCAAAACCTTAATTCCTTAACCGGAAATAGAAAAGCATAGAAAAAAACCATGTGCCGAAAAGCCACCTAAATACATGACACATTTCCCGAGGCAGGTGTCACGTTTCCTGAGGAAGAAATTTTTTTTCCGAGGGCATGGGGACCTGCACCCCCCTGCGCGCTCGACGCATATGCTTAGACACTACTACTCATGCAAAGAATATAAAACATACCCAATATTCTCCCACTTGTTGTTTTCTTTGCATACAGGGGGTTATAGGGTTACAAAGTCAACAATCCAGGGAAGCAATGCCCATGGATCCTCTACACCAAGAAAACTTCTCAGTGCTCACAGATTTTGTTAATGAGTGTGAAACATTCTTCAAAGTGTCCACCCTCATCAGAGATACTTTCTTTTCTTCAATCATGTCTCTCACAAAGTGATATTGAACATCAATGTGCTTTGTCTTTGAATGATAAGCAGGGTTCTTCACCAGAAAAATTGCATTCTGACTGTCACACTCTATCCTTACGGCTTGTTGTACCAAGACAATACCTGAACACAATATTTGTAACCATACTCCTTCCTTACTTGCATGAGTGGCTGCCATGTATTCAACTTCTGTAGTTGAAAGTGCCACTACAACCTATCTTTTTCTCATCCAACTTATTTCTCCTCCAAACAGGTTAAACACGTACCCGCTTGTAGATATCCTACGATCCAAATCTCTAGCCCAGTTTTCATCCAAAAAGCCATGTATATCAAACACTCTGTCCAATTCCGGTCTTCCATCATAGAACAATCCATATCTAGCAGTGCCACGCAAATACCTGAAAACTCGTTTTACTGTTGTCCAATGCTCCTTCCCTAGTTTTGACATATACCTGCTCAAAACTCCCACTGCATGTGCAATGTTTGGTCTAGTACAAACCATTGCATACATCAAACCGCCAACTGCACTCACATATGGAACATGAGACATGTCTTCCTCTTCTTCATGTGTCTTGGGACACTGATCTGTAGATAACTTTACACCAACAGGAATAGGAACCTTGACTGGTTTACATTCCTTCAAATTAAACCTCTACAATATTGTCTCGACATATTTTCTCTGATTTAACCAGAGTTTCCTCCTTGTTCAATCTCTTTTAATTTCCATGCCCAGAATGAAATTTGAAGCATCGATATCCTTCATGTCGAATTTAGAGGACAACTGAGTTTTCACATCCTGGATAATCTCCTTGTTGTTTCCTATTAGCAATATGTCATCCACATACAAGACCAAATAAATCAAATGATCACCAATTAATTTAAAATACACACAATGATCTTCTTTGCTTCTTGTGAAGCAAATTCCTAGCATATAAGTATCAAATTTTTGATACCACATCCTTGGTGATTGTTTTAAACCATACAGGGACTTTTTCAGCTTGCATACCAACTCCTTCTTTCCTTTCACAACATAACCTCCTGGTTGCTTCATATAGATTTCTTCTTCCAGATCCCCATGTAAGAATGTTGTCTTCACATCCATATGTTCTATTTAAAAATCAAATGCAACAACAACAGATAACATAAATATTATAGAGGTTAAATTGGCAACAAGAGAAAAAATCTCACCAAAATCAATTCCCTCAACCTGGGAATAACCCTTTGCTACTAATAGAGCTTTGTATTTCTCCACTTTTCCTTCTGCATTCATCTTCTTTTTAAATACCCATTTTCTAACATTGGGATTTCTTCTAGTTGGAAACTCCACTACATCCCAAGCCTCATTCTTATCCAAAGATGCCATTTCTTCTTCCATGGCCCTTTTCCAGATATTTCCATCCTCTGAATCCATTGCCTCCCTGACAGTTCTAGGATCATCATCAGTAATAGACAAAGAAAAACTTGAATAAAAATCATATGGACTATACCTTTCCGGTAGCCTTCGTTCTCAAACTGATATCCTCAATATTGGAGTATGAAGATTTTCTTCTTCTGATTCATGTTCTTCTGTAGAGTCTGATTCATCATCCTTTAAATCAAACTCTATCTTCTTTGGTTCTTCCTTACTTGGTAGGAATTATTGTTTAACAAAATCCTTCATTTCTCTAAATACCACATCTCGGCTATGCACTACCTTCTTAGTTTCTAGGTTCCAAAGATTATAACCTTTGAGACCATCTTTATATCTAATGCAAAAACATTTTTCAGCCTTCTTATCCATCTTACTCCTATTTTCCTTTGGAACATGAACATATGCATCGCAACCAAATACCTTAAGATGTGTGAGAGAAGGTTACTTACCATTCCATACCTCTTGTGGAGTCATGTCATCCAATGTTGATGAGGGTGATTTGTTGACCAGATAACACGCAATACCCACAGCCTCTGCCCAGAATTCTTTCCCTAACCCGACACCACTGAGCATGCACCTGCTTTTGCATCAACATCATGTTCATCCTTTCTGCAACTCCATTTTGCTGAGGTGTATATGGAGTAGTCTTCTGCCTTTCTATAACACACTTCTTACCGAATTCTTCAAATTCATTCCCGCATAACTCTCCTCCATTATCTATCCTCAACACCTTAATTCTTTTCTCTGTTTGATTCTCAACAAGAGCCTTAAACTCTCTAAACTTGTCAAAGACTTCAGATTTCTTCCTAAGGAAATATATCCAACTTTTCCTCGAGAAGTCATCTATAAATGAGACATAGTACATAGATTTTCCCAATGATGGGACTAACACAGGTCCAAAAAAATCACTGTGAACTAGCTATAAAATTCCTTCTTCCCTTATTTCCTTGGAGGGGAATCTTACCCGATTTTTCTTCCCATATAGACAATGTTCACATAAATCAAAATCCAAAGAGAAGTTAGACATACATTCAACCATACCTTTATCGTTTAGTAGTCGAAGGCCCTTCTCTCCGATATGCCCCAGTCTTTGATGCCACAACATAACCTTTTCTCCAGAGACTGTAGGAGTTCTTTCTTCTTCAACTCTAATATCAGGAACAATGGAGCTATTACACCAATCACTAATAGTGATTCCTAGCAGCTTATACAGATTTCCAAACCTTACTCCCTTCATCAACACCATTGCTCATCGAACCATCCTGCAAGTTCCCTTTTCAAATATTGTTTTTACCCCTGCATCTTCCATTTTTCTTACAGAAATCAAATTTCTGGCCATACTTGGGATGTGTAGAATACCAAGTAGTGTTCTAATCCTTCCATCCATGAGCCTCAACTTGACCCTTCCTCTTCCTATGATTCTAGTTGTCAATCATTACCTAAGAAAACATTACCTCCATCATACTTTTCATATTCGTAGAACCACTCCCTGTGGGGAGTCATATGAAAGGATGCACCAGAGTCAACCGACCATGCCTCATGATCTCCATGTGTGCTTAAAGAGGCCAAGTACACATCCCCTCCTTCTTCCTTGGAGGTCTTTTCCTTTGTAGAAGAATATTCTCCAGATGCCTTCTTTCTCTCAACTTTTGAAATACATTGCTTCTTGTAGTGCCCTTCTTTTCCACATATCCAACATACCCTTACAAAACTTCTAGGAGATTTAGATCTACCCTTAGACTTACATCTCCCACTTGAGAAATTAGATCTATATATTTCCTGGGAATGTCCTTTTGCAAATAATGCATCTGTGTTGTGTCCTTCCATATTATTCCGTCTCATCTCCTCCGGCAAAAAGGATGAGACCACTTCTTCAAACTTCAAAGAAGTTATATTACTACCTATGGCCACAACCATACTATCCCACAAGTCTGGTAAAGAACACAACACACAGATACATTTATCTTCATCTGAAATTTTAATATCAACAGATACTAACTGAATTACCTAAGTATTGAAGGCGTTCAAATGATCTGCCACTAAGTCTCCATCTCTCATCCTTAGGTTATACAACTTCTTTCTCAAGAATAATTTATTTACCAAGGACTTAGATTGATACAACATCCCCAACATTTCCCATAAATCCTTGGTTGCATCTTCCTCTGACACATTTAGTAATACTGAATCAGAGAGACATAGTCAGATTATGCTCTTTTCCTTCCGTTCCAACTTTTTCCAGTCATCTGTAGAAGTTTTTGTAGGTGCAGTACTTGGATATACTGCGATCCACTGATCTCTTTCCACCAACATATATTCCATCTTAAGCTTCCAAAACTCAAAAATTTTCCCATTAAACTTCTCGATATCCATCTTCGAATTGCTTGCCATTTCTTTTCACTTGAAGAACAATACTGCAGATATCCCACTATAACAAGGATTATCACAGTCCCAAGCCAAACCCTTGACCACAAAGGCGTCCCCCTAAAGCCAATAAAGCTCTAATACCAAATGTAAATTCTAACCTTGTAAAATATCTACTGCAAACAAATATTCAGAAAACAACAGAAAAGATACAATGGAAAAGATTTTTCCCCTGGAAACCCAAACCGGGAAAACCAACATATTCTACATTCATTCATTGTAATACATTGTTTACAATACAATATACATATAGGAGACAACAACATCCAAAACCCTAACCAAAATATCTGGATTAGTCCAAAACCCTAATTCCTTAACTGGAAATAGAAAACCATCGCGAAAAACCATGTGCCAAAAAAACACCCAAATACATGACACGTTTCCCAAGGCAAGTGTCATGTTTCCCAAGGAAGATTTTTTTTTTCCATGGGCGCTGACCCGGATCCCCACGTGGGAGGCTCTACCCCCCTACACCCCCCTCTAAACCCCCTATGCGCTCGACACATACTCTCAAACACTACTACTCGTGCAAAGAATATAACACATACCCAACACTCCAAAGGATTTTTCATAGTCATATTATACAACCTGGAAGACAAGGATCACATCTTCAAAGGAGGACCATACTTCTACAACTCTGCATCTCTCTACCTGCACTTATGGACAGACTGTTTCTGCCCCGAAAAGGAAATTTTTTCCAATGCATCGATATGGATTCACCTTTATTCCCTGCCTCAAGAGTTCTGGTTAGAGGAAATTTTAATGGGCATTGGTAACACTCTGGGAAAACATGTTAATTCTTCAGAAGCTACAAAACAAAGAAAATACACCTCTTATGCAAGAATATGTGTTTATATGAATATCTCCAAAGCTCTTCCAGGCATAATAACCTTGGAATACCAGGATGAGTAATGTGCTTAGACCATAGACTACGAACAAGTTCCCTTCAAATGCTAAAAATGCCATGAAGATGGACACCTATTCAGGGATTGCCCCCTAAATGCCCCCCCTAAGATAGAAGCTGAAGAGAAACCAAAGGAGGGATTCACCTAGGTTCATATTTGCGGAAGACAAACACAGAAAAAACCCACCACCAACAATGGAAGAAAGAACCCCAATACCAACTCCTTTGGAGCCCTTAACCAGCCTCCAGAGGATGAAGAGGTAGAAAAACCACACAAATATGCATAAAAAGAACACGGAAATAGCAAGGAGGATCATTAGCCATAGGTGCACCCAATTCAAGGTAACCAAGCGGACACACAGGCTTTTCCAGACTCATAGAAAGAACCAGAGAGGGAAGAAGATACAGTTATGGAAATGGATGAGCAAGACCTAGCCGAAATTGATTTAGATAGGCTAGAAGAAGAACTCAACAAGAAATATCTACAAACCATACCAAAAGACCAGGTCATAAAAGTCCACAAGGTCTTCCTAGACTCATCAACAGGGGCAACCTCTAGACTCGGCATCAGTTTGGACCCAAACCCATATCCAAGGAGACATCCAAAGTAAAACAAAAGGTGCGGGAGAAAATCAACACAACAACTAATAAAAGAGGCAGGAAATTATATGATCAACTCGAGACAGATACAAAGGCTCTTAGAAATATCCTTTTCCCACCCTCCAAAATGTTAATAATGAGGATCCTCACCTAGAACATCCCAGGCCTAAATGGGATATCCAAACAAAGGATTCTTTGAAACTGCATAAGAACGGAAGACCCTGATATTCTCTTGCTACAAGAAATAAAATGTGAGGGGAAAACCACAGAAGACGTACTCAAAAAATGTTGGCGTAACTACAACTCCTATCACTCAGATTTGAAAGGTGTTGCAGGGGGTCTTGCCATCCTATGGAACCCTTCCAAAGTTATCCTAGACCAAGGCTTCTCTACTCCAAGCACTCTCACGTCTCACTACCGAGCTATTGTTTCAGACAAGGATGGGGTAATCACAATTTCCTATGGGCCACAAAACAACTAAGACAAAGATCTCTTTCTCTAGAGTTTGGCTTACTTAAGCTTTCTAGAAGAGCACAAGCGATGGATAATCGGTGGATATTTCAATATGATCCTCACGTTGGAAGAAAAAAGGGGAGGGAAAAAATGCCTGGAACAAGATAGCTTAAAATTCCAGGAACTCATAGAACACCTCAAATTGGTCAACATAGATAATGGAAATGACACTTACACCTGGACCAACAAACGATTAGGACACCAACAAATTCCCTACAGGATAGACTGCTTCCTTATCTCAGAATCCGTCAAATTGGAAGGTCTAATGTTAGAATCCAACATTCTCCCAAAGACAGGTTCAGACCATTGGCTTGTTCAGCTTTGGGTTGACACAATAGCCACCCCCAAGCTCAAACCCTTCATATTTAAGAAATTCCATCTCACCCACTCGAAATTCCAGGAACTAGCTCGACATTGGTGGGGAAACATGGAGATCTAGAAGGGAACCAAAATGTGCTACTTCCAGCAAAAGCTAAGACACTTCAAACAACAGGTGTACGAATGGTACAAGGAAGTATTCGGGAATATCTTCCAAGAAAGGAAATTGATGGAATAAAAACTAGAGGACCTTCAGGGGAAAATCATTCACTCTGGGCCGACAATCACTCAGCAGCAGGAGGAGAATGAAATCAAAAGGAAATTGGAAGAAATACACAAGCAGGAAGAAATCTTGTGGAGACATGAATATCAGGTTCAATTGCTCATCAAGGGAGATAAAAACACCAAATTATTCCATCGTTCCATGATCCACAGACGCTTCATTAATCGCATTAAGAATCTCAAAGACTGATAGGGAAACACCCTGTTAACTCATTAGGAAATAACGCATGAGATATCAGACTTCTACAAGGATCTCCTCTCTGAACCCAACGTGGACCATACGTCAACAATAGAACGGGTGACCCAAAATATCCCAACTCTAATCACCCAGGAACATAATGAGGCTCTCATGACACCCATAACGCAAGAAGAAGTGGATCAAGCTATTAAGGATTTACCCATAGGAAAGGCTCCAAGCCTAGATGGTTTCACAACAGACTTCTTCCACTCCTGTTGGCCAATGATAAGGGGCGAAGTGTGGCAGTTGGTGGAGGAATCACGCAACTCAGGAAAAGTTCTTCCAACACTAAATGCCAATTTCCTCACCCTAATACCCAAAGAAGAAAGGGTAACAAATCCAAATAATTGCAGACCCGTAGCACTCTGCAATGTGATCTACAAAATCATCTCCAAGGTCATATCTCTAAGACTCAAGCCAATACTCTCATTCATCATCTCCAAGGATCAATTAGGATACATCGAAGAAAGGCAAATTATGGATAACATCATACTTGTCGATGAAATCATTCACTCGCTCAAAAACACCCATTCTCTAGGTATGCTTCTAAAACTTGACCTTTCAAAATATTTTGACAAATTAATCTTCCAGTACACGAAAGCTCTTTCAACGAATTTCGGTCAATAAGGATTGGATATCTTGGATAATGAACCTCATTTCCTCAACCTTCTTCTCAATACTTGTCAATGGAGTCCACTCTCAACCCTTCTCCCCCACAAGAGGAATAAGGCAAGGTAACCCTCTCTCCCCTTTCCTATTTTTCATAATGGTTGAGGGCCTAGGATGCTATATCAAAGCTTCAATTCAAAATGGATCCCTTCAAGGCCTCCCTTTTCACGGGTTACAATCAACAGCCTCCACAACTAATTTGTCGATGACACGATGCTACTGAACACCCCCATAGTGAAAGAAGCTAACAAACTAAGATCCATCCTCAATGATTTCAGTGAAGCTTCCGACACCACCTTTAATCTGGACAAGTCGCAAATCCTCTTTTTTAATACACCTGAAGCAATACAACAACACATTTCTCAAATTCTGAATACTCATGTATGCTCTCTTCCCTATCGCTACCCAAGACTCCCTCTTTATGACTCAACAACCAGAAACATCTACTGGTACTCTCTCCTACTCTCCATCTCCAACCGTCTTAGCAATTGGACCTTTCATTCCCTCAACCTACCAGCCAGAATCATCCTCTTAAAGTTATTCCTTCAATCCATCCCTTCTTACCACTTCTCATCCCTAGATACCCCCCAATCTATCATAAAGAAAATAATGAATCTGCAAAGAAACTTTCTATGGCATGGCCATAACCCAGAAAAACAAATGGGCCCTAGTCAGCTGGGACACAGTCTGTAATCCCAAATCTTTTGGTGGTATGGGCCTCTGGGACCCTGGAAAATTAAATAGCACCATGGGAGAAAGAATTTGGTGGATATGGCTCAAAACTCCAGCAAAGATCTGGATAAAACTATGGAAATGAAAATATTCCCCAAACACGCATCAAATAAATCTAATAAGGATGCAGGAGAAGATTCAAGGCTCTAACATGTAGAACACAGCCTGGAAAAATTAGCCACTCATACAGGAACATTCTTTTTAGGAAGTTCGTAATGGACATAATGCCTTAGTTTGGACGAATTCCTGGAAGCAATTGCCACCCCTATAATTGGAAGAAAATATAAAATCCTATGAAAATCACATTCAATATCTTTCCACTCTCAAAGTGGCAGATTTGTGGACAAATACCCCCAACAACTCTCCCTGGAGAAGCTTGAAATCAACCCATCAAGAACTCCAAGTGGAAATGGATCATGACCTGCAGTACTGGAAACAAGAAACATTCCAAAGGTGAATTCGGAAAGCCACAGACCAAGATGTTCTCATATGGCGACACACACCTCATGGAAATTTCAGTCTCAAGGAGGGATACACTCTACAGGAAAAATTCCAAAATATTAGAAAAGATAGCATCTGGACAACAATATGGAAATCAAAACTCTAGCCCAAAATATCCATGTTCCTCTGGCTTCTACTTCAGAACAAGATATTAACCTGGGACAATATTCAAAGACAAGGTTTTATTGGCCCCTCGATTTTCCATCTCTTCTATCATCAGACAGAAACCATGGAGCACTTCCTAAACAATTGTCCACTCAGTGAGGAAATATGGAATCAAGCCACCCAGCTCATGAGAAGAAGCAAACGAGTTAAAAACAACATCATAAGTACAATCAGGGATTGGGGATCCGGTTCCTTCAAAAGTCCTATATTGAAAAGAACTAGGGAACTCTTACCAGGATTCATAGTTTGGAAACTATGGAAAGAGAGGAATGAAAGAATTGTTAATTCCCAGCCCTCCCTACCCACCCTCCTCTGGAATACAATCCTCCTGCATCTCCAAAGCAACTCTTCAGCTACAATTGTGGACCCAAGAAGACCTCCCCACTGATCCAAGTGAGATATTGATCCTTAAATCATGGGGCTTCTCATTATCATACTCCACCCCTCCTCAACAACCCCCCTTAAAATCTAAATCCCTTAGTGCCTCTATGTGTCTTCCCCCCCCACCTGGTTTTCATAAAGTCAACTTTGATGGCACTTCCAAAGGAAATCCAGGACACTCAGGATATGGAATTGTCATAAGAAACAACACAGGAACAATTCATGTCCTCATTGCAGAAAATCTTGGATGCAACACCAATAATTCAGCGGAAATTTGGGGTCTTATCACAGGAGTGCAAATGGCTCTGGACCAAAACCTCACCTATTTGATCATTGAAGGAGACTCCAAAGTCATAATTGACTAGGCAAAAAAAATCCTAAATGGAAGAGACCCAGGAAAAATAACCCCGAGTTGGCGCCTCCTTGCCCCCCTATACAACTTCTAGGCACTTCTCAAACCCTCTCTAACTCTCACCCCCTCTCACATAATGTGAAGTGCAAACAAAGTGGTGGACAAACTGGCCAATGTAGGGGTTGATTCCATGTAGCAGATCATTCTCAACGATTCCAGGAAGTCCCAAAGATCACCCCTATGGCTCCAATGCAAGGAGCTAGCCCAACTAGACAACCCTTACCCAGATGGGGTGCCACCTGGTTAGAGTCTGAGGACACTTGGAGCCAGGCATCCATGAGAGATGACAAGTGGCGCTATATTAGCGCTTTGATGATTCGTTGTTTAGGAGAAATGAAGCTGAGAGGAGTGAAAAATCCCAAAGGCCGATCTAGCAAATAATATCATGGTCGTAGATCTAAGGGAGACAAGTGGCAGAATATCCTAGAGTTCATGGGGAAGAACTCTGGGAGATTTTCAAGGAGAATAATGTAGAATTTGCGAAGCATAGAATTGCAGAGTGATTCTGGACCGACAAATCCAGTGGAACACATGGCATAGATCCATACACTCCAAGAAAAGGGAAGAATAACGCAGAGGAGCATTGATTTTAAGAAGTCTAAAGATGCAAAGAGATCCTAGTTGTTGGAGGGAAGGAAGAGACGTGGCGATGGATAAACGAGTTTGTGAATTCTCCATTCAGAGAAATTGTGCCCAATAGTTAGAAATCTTCCCGAAGCCGCGAAGTGAAAAATATATCTGGACTGTTGGACCCTGAAGAACATGTGGCAGAGATCTGTGTGTCTCGAAGGTACTTTGGGATGAAGAGGAGTTGGAACATTCTGGATTCCCAAAGGCCGAAGTCTAAAGGGGATTGCAGTCGTAGGTTGTTGGTTGGGTGAGAGCTATTGATTCTCATGCCAGTTTTGTTTGTTGGTTCGGGGTTCGAAGTTTGAAGGAATCGACGAAAACTGCAATTGAAATCGCTGAAGAGTGAATTCCTGAAACACCATTTGGGATAAGCTCCAGGTATTAGTCCTAGTTCGTGTTTGAGAGGGCCTAGTGGAAAGGAGCTAGCGATCGTTGTATTGGAATTCACCAATTCAGGGTTCAGAGGAATTGGTGCCTATTGAGGCTGAATTGGCCGAAGCCAGAATTCCAAAGAGATTTAATAGGTTTAGCCCCGGGTCACAGCCTTAGGTCATATGACAAGAAGGGTCATAAGAGAAGGAGAAAGTACTTGTCAATCCATTTTCAAGGGAGAACAAGGGCTTAGAAAGAGCCCGTGGATTCTCATGGAACTCGTGCCTTAGGAGGAAAGGGGCCTATGTTTAGTATTTTGGGTTCCAACAGGGGCCCGAAGATTTGATCTAACTCAACTGGATTGTCTATGTAATTTTGTTTATAGCATATTTATCCATAGATGGTCCCAACGATAGGTTTCAGAATATTGTTCAAACATTTTGTGTACGCAGATAGGATGCACAATTTTGTGTAACCATACGGTTGACATGAATATAAGGATTTACTTTTATTTACAAAAAAAAAATACATTTCATCCTATAATATTTTAATACTTTAATTTATAAATAAAATTAATGTTTAAATTCTTTAATACATTGTCCCCAAGGTGTAGGACAGTGGGTGATGGAGTGTTTTGTTAAGGCACTTTGTGATGTTAAAGTCACTGGTTCAAAACCTACGGGGACAAAAAATCTAGCTATGTTAAGGGTTGGTGTGGCTTAGGCCGGGTGTGATCCCCATGTGATTTTGGCGGCTTATATGCCCCTAAGTCACAGTTTCTCAGCCACATGCTAGTCCCGTAGGCCACAAACAAACTAGAAAACAAAAAGAAAATTATTTAATATATTTAATAATTCTATATATATATATATATATATATATATATATATATATATATATATATATGATTAATGTATTATTTAAATAATACATTAATCTATTATAATATTATAAGTACATTAATGTGTTTATCCTATAATGTATTATAAATGTATTTTTATTAATTAATCAATACATTACATTCTATAATGTATTAATAGTTTAACTTATAAATAAAGTTAATGTTTAAATTTATTACTACATTTAATACTTGAACACATTAATTTAACACATTAATGTATTTATGTATTTATTATTTTATATATTCATTTATATATTATTTAAATAATACATTAATATATTATAAGTAAAAATGTTTATGGTATAATGTATGTATCCTATAATGTATTATAAATCTAATTTTAGTTTATTCATTTATGACTAATACTTTATTATTTTAATGTATTATTTTATCTTTCTCCCACTTTAAAACTTTATTAATATATAGATTCTTTATAGATTCCTCGAATGGGGTGTAAACGAGATCATCGTGCGTATGGACAGGTGGGCGGAAACCTGGCCAGAACCCTCTCATCATCACGCCACTATAGCCCACATTCACTCTAAGAATTTAATCCATGCATTCAACATATCGATTGTTGATGCAGGAGCATCCACAACACATCAAGCGAGCCAGCGCATGGAGCAGAAAAGACAGCAGGATAAGCCAACACACATTTTGAAATACTTTGGGATTTGTTGTGCCGCTCTTTAATTGAAGTCATTCATAAAGAAGCGCACTTGTATTGTAAAGGGGACCTTGAGCCTTTAAGCTCTCGTCCTTAGTAGATAGGGAGGCATTTAATAGTTTTAATGCTGTTAGATAGGAATTTAATTGTAGATTTGATAGTTGTAGACTTCGAGAGGGAAACAGGATATAGACACCCTCCTTTGTACATTGTAATATTATCAAACAGGAGCAAGAAGAGAAGAACAAGCAGAGAACTTGTGGAGAACACCCATGTACAGGTTGAATTAATAAAAGAGAGTCTTTGATTCAATTTCATGTCTGGTGTTGTTTCTCTGTGGTTATGTTGTTTATATGCTCTTGAATGTATGTTTTCCTTGTATGCATTTGCTTTGAGTATGCTATGTATGTGATTTCAGAGGTTTAACTGAAGTCTGAGAGAGAAGATAATGAGTTTCAATTGTTTCTCTGTCTGAGCCAGGAGATTCCTGCATAGAGTGCAGTCGAATTCATCCGCATAGAGTGCGTTGATGAGGCTAGACAATTAAACCCTTATTCTCGTTAACCCAGAAATTGGTGTAGATTGATAGAGCGTGCAGGAGAAGTGCAGGCCAGGGTTGAAGTCTCAGTGGCTAGTCTGAGCAAAGGGAGACAGAGACTGTTGTTTCCAGAAGTGCAGAGAGTCTGGAAGACTCAACACTTTGAGGGCTGTTGGAGGTCGAGCGTAGGAAGCGTACACACAGTCTCTGAGGGAGTCAGAGTTGACAAGCCCAGAGGGGATAGTTCCTTTGTGATACTATGGGAACAGACCCAGGAGAAGGTTTGACCAGAAAGGAGGTTTAGAGTGAGAGGAATCTCCAAGGGGGAGAATATACGGCCAGGGTTCGCAAAGGAGAATCGCGAAACCCCGTCGACTGTCATACCTTGGAAAAATTGTGCGGGATTTATCCCTTCAGACGTAGGAGAGATCAAGAGCCATCGAAACTCGACTTATCGGGTTTCTCAGAGGCAAGAGTTTCATACTTGTTGAAATCATGAATAGAGATTTCCCGATTTAATCGGAGCCATCGATCACCAAGGGGACAGGTGGCATGAGATCCCGGGAAGTCGGGATTCGACATTCGAGACTCTCCAGTGCAAAGGAATTATGACTAGTGAAATCGCGATCCCGCGATTCCCGATAGAGTGGAGAGAGGAGGTGACGTGGCGAGGAATTTACGCACGTGCATATCGGAGTTCGGGGTTCGGGTATTTGTGAAGGCAGTGACGCACGATAATACAATTACCGATTTCCCAATAGGGAGGATATCGTTGACTCTTTGACCCATCGGGATTTGGGGTTTTGGACAGTGCGAGAACCGTACACTTAAGTTTCATGATAACGTGAAACCTGATTTACCAACAAAGATACGGGGAGATCGCTGACAGGGAGATTTCTGTGGGTATCGAGAACTCCCGTAAGGTGTTGGAAGAGTCTTTGACTCTTCGGGCCTGAGTGAGAGAAGGTCCTGGTGGGAGCGGTTGGACTGCGAGGGTCACAACTGCACCAGAGTGGTGTCAGAGCTAGAACATCTTTGCTTTCTGAAGCAGAGAGGAGAGAAGACATCATGCTGCCGAGAAGAGAAAGACAGTCACCAGATCCCGAAGACAGGGAGGTGAGAAGAAGAGGTAGGCCGGTAGGGAATCCAGAAATGGAGCGGCAGATGAGAGATCTCAGGGTGAGACTCAAAGAGATGGAAACTGCACAAAGACGCGGAGTTGGTGCAGGGGATCTTAGCGATTCCGAGGTTGAAGAGGAATATGGACATGCAAAAGAAGTCACAGCAGAGGATGCATCAACTGAGCTGTTGATCAAGGCCATTGCCAGGATGAGTTCCAAAACCAAAATGGATATTCCAACTTACGAAGGAAGCTTGGATGCAGAAGAGTTGCTGGACTGGATCAAAGCTCTTGACACCTACTTCGACTATGAAGATATCGAAGAGGATAAGAAAGTAAGGCATGCCATTACCAAGTTGAAAGGACATGCAGCCTTATGGTGAGACGAGCTACAGGCGGATAGACGTTCCAAAGGAAAACAGAAAATTAAAAGCTGGGATCGAATGATTGCTAAGATGAAGGCGAAATTCATCCCAAGGGATTACCAGATCACTCTGTTTAGGCGAATGCAGAACCTGAGACAGAAGTTGCTGACGGTGAAGGAGTACACCGAAGAATTCTACAAGCTCAATATCAGAGTAGGTCATCGAGAGAGCGATGATGAGAAGGTGGCGATATATATGAATGGTCTGAGATACGACATTCAGGATGAATTGAGCATGGCAACTATTAGAACAGTTGAAGATGCTTACAGATGGCTCTGAAATCCGAGGAGAAGTTGAGCCGTAAGCAAGGACAGTGAGGGCGAGGCAGGAGTCATCCCAGAGGCAAGACAGTTTCCCAAGAAAGAACTGAGAAGCCCAAGGAGGAATGGAAGAGACCTCAGCATAAGATTGAGAGAGGGGGAACCTCACAGCAAAGACAACAATATGCTGAGCCGAGGAGACAGCATACAAAGCAGGGTAGAAGATATGATGATGCGAAAATTTTTCCTCGTACTAGAGGAAGAGGAAGAGGCCGAGGAGGAATCATGACATGTTTTACATGTGGGAAGGATGGACACAAAGTCATTGATTGTCCGGACCGGAAAATGGAAAGAGGAGAATCTCACATTGCTGAGGCGCAGAGGCGTGATGTTGAGAATGAAGACACCGGAAGTGGGAAGTCACTGACGGTGCATAAGGTTCTTTTGACACCTGAGAAGGAGGTGGAGGACACAGCTCAGAGAACCATACTGTTCAGGACCACATGCAATACCAAGGGCTGGAAATGCAAAGTCATAGTGGACAGCGGAAGCACCGACAATCTCGTTTCAACCGAGATGGTGGAAAAATTAGAGCTGGAGACGACTGATCACCCAAGTCCATACAAGGTATCATGGCTATAGAAAGGACATCAAGTGAGTGTCACTAAACAATGTTTAGTTGATTTCAAGATGGGTGAATATAAGGATAAGGTCCTATGTGATGTCATTCCCATGGATGTTTGTCATGTATTATTGGGGAGACCATGGCAGTATGATAGAAATGTGGTTCATGATGGGAGAATGAACACGTACACTTTGGAGAAGGATGGGATGACACATAGATTACTTCCGATAAAGGATAAGGAGGTAAAGCCGGAAGTAAGCAACACGATACTTCTTATGAGTGGGAAGGAGCTACTTACAGAGATGGAGAAGAAGGAATATCCACAATTCTTTGTGGTCAGGAAGCCGAGAATTGTCCTGACTAGCACAAGAGTGGACGACTTGCCAGAAGAGATTCAAGAACTGCTGGGAGAGTTCATTGACATCATCATGGGCGAATTACCTCGTTCGTTGCCACCGATGAGGAGTGTGAGTCATCACATCGATCTCATACCCGGAGCTAGTTTTCCGAATAAAGATGCATATAGGTTGACGCCTAAGGAGAATGAGGAAGTCAAGAGACAGGTCCAAGATTTGCTGGATAAAGGACTGGTCAGGGAGAGCCTGAGTCCGTGTGCTGTTCCAACAATGCTCAGTCCAAAGAAGGATGGAGGCTGGAGAATATGTACAGACTCCAGAGCGATAAACAAAATTACCATCAGGTATATATTTCCACTACCGAGAATGGATGATCTGATGGATTGCCTGAGTGGGGAAAATTACTATTCAAAGATTGATCTGAAAAGCAGATATCATCAGATTTGCATGAGGGAAGGTGATGAATGGAAGATGACATTCAAGACAAATGAAGGTTTGTACGAATGGCTGGTCATGCCGTTTGGCTTGACAAACGTGCCGAGCACATTCATGAGACTGATGAATGAAGTCCTGAGGGAATTCATCGGGAAATTTGTTGTCGTATATCTGGATGATATACTGATTTTCAACAAGACGAAGGCTGAACATTTGAAACATTTGGCCATAGTGATGAGAAAGCTACAGTAGGAGAAGTTGTTGGTCAACATGAAGAAGTGTTCCTTCATGAAGGCAGAGCTCATTTATTTGGGTTTTGTCATATCAGCGAATGAGTTGAAAATGGATCCTGAAAAGGTGGAAGTGATCAAGAATTGGCCATCACCCAGAAATGTTTTTGAGGTGAGGAGTTTCCATGGTTTGGCTAGTTTCTACAGAAAGTTCATCAAGAATTTTAGTGGAATCAGCGCAGCGATGATGGACACAGTGAAAAAGCGACATAAGACTTTTCACTGGACAACAGAGGCTGAGAGAAGCTTCAATCTGTTGAAGTGAAGGATCACAAAGAAGCCAGTGTTGGTGTTGCCAAACTTTCAGAAGACGTTTCAAGTGAAATGTGATGCAAGTGGGTACGCTATAGGAGCGGTCTTGATTCAGGATGACAGTCCAGTTGCATATTTCAGCGAGAAACTGGATGAAGCAAAGATGAAATACTCCACATATGATAAAGAGTTTTATGCCATTATACAGGCATTGAAGAAGTGGAGGCATTACTTGATACCCAAGGAATTTGTATTGTACAGTGATAATCATGCATTGCAATTTATAAGTCAACAGGATAAGTTGAATCAGAAGCATGCAAAATGGGTAGAGTATATGCAGAATTTTACGTTTGTGATCAAACACATTTCAGGGACTACTAACAAAGTAGCTGATTCTTTGAGAAGGAAATGTCTGTTGTTGCAGGAGTTCTGAGTCAAAACCTTGGGTTTTGAAAATCTCAGGGATATGTATGCAGGAGATGCAGATTTCGGGGAAGCGTATGAAGCAGCTGAGAATCCAGTTCTTAGGGATCGGAGCCCATGGATAGATTATATGATCCAGGAGGGATTGTTGTTCAGAGGCAATCAGTTGTGTATTCCAAATAGCTCCATGATGGAGAACTTGGTGAGGGAAAAACACAGCGGAGGCTTAGCAGGGCATTTTGGCCATGACAAAACATTTGCGAAGTTGAGCGAATCTTATTTTTGGCCAGTGATGCATGCTGACGTCAAGAGGTTTGTTGACATATGTCGAATTTGTCAACACTCGAAGGGACGAAAGCACAATGCTAGATTTTATCAGCCATTTCCCATACCGGAGAGGCCATGGGAGGAAATTAGCATGGATTTTGTGTTGGGATTACCAAGGACACAAAGAGGGGTTGATTCCATCTTTGTGGTGGTGGAAAGGTTTTCAAAGATGGAACATTTTATTCCATGTCATAAGACCAACGACGTGACCCACATCGCAAACTTATTTTTCAAAGAGATTGTTAGACTTCATGGATTTCCAAGAAGCATAGTCTCGGACAAGAATACAAAGTTCATAGGTCATTTCTGGAGGACGCTATGGAAGAAGCTGGGGACTAATTTGGAATTTAGTTCATATTACCATCCGCAGATGGATGGGAAAATAGAGGTGGTGAACAGAAGTCTGGGGGATCTTTTGAGAAGCTTGGTGACAGAGCACCACAGCAGTTGGGACCAGATATTACCACAGGCAGAGTTTGCGTACAACGATTCGGTGAATCGGAGTACAGGAAAAATTACATTCGAGATTGTGTATGGGACACAACCGAGGGGAGTTTATGAACTCAGGGAGTCAGAACAGGCTGCGACTAGCAGCACGAGCGCAGAGGAATTCCCTGAAGCGATGCAAGAACTTCACGGCAGGGTGAAACAACAACTGATGGATGCAAATCAAGAATACAAGCGCAGATCCGATTAGCGGAAGAGACAACTTTAGTTCGAAGTTGGTGATCTGGTTCTGGCGCACTTAAGGAAAGAAAGGTTCCCAAGGGGAATGTATAACAAGCTAATAATGAAGAAAATCGGACTGTGCAGAGTCCTGAAGAAATTTGGAGAAAACGCATATGAAATTGAGTTGCCAGATGGCATCGGGATATCTACGATATTTAATGTTTCGGATTTATACCCATACAGAGCTGGAGGAGCATAAAATGGGGAACCAGTGATCCAGTGGCAGAAGCAATTACCAGTAGCAGAAAAGCCGCAGATGGAGTACATATTGGGTAAGCGAGTGGGAAAGAAGACCAGACGAAAGCAGTACTTCAAATATCTGGTGAAATGGAAGAATCACCTAATGGAGGATGCTAGCTGGGAGACAGAAGAAGTCATACAGAGGCATGGACAAACCATGCAGGATCTCATGGACAAGAGCCCATGAAATTTTTGAGCCGAGGAGTATGATGCAGGAGCATCCACAACACATCAAGCGAGCCAGCACATGGAGCAGAAAAGATAGCTGGATAAGCCAGCACACATTTTGAAATACTTTGGGATTTGTTGCACAACTCTTTAATTGAAGTCATTCATAAAGAAGCGCACTTGTATTGTAAAGGGGACCTTGAGCCTTTAAGCTCTCGTCCTTAGTATATAGGGAGGCATTTAATAGATTTAATGCTGTTAGATAGGAATTTAATTGTAGATTTGATAGTTGTAGACTTCGAGAGGGAAACGGGATATAGACACCCTCCTTTGTACATTGTAACATTATCAAACAGGAGCAAGAAGAGAAGAACAAGCAAAGAACTTATGGAGAACACCCATGTACAGGTTGAATTAATAGAAGAGAGTCTTTGATTCAATTTCATGTCTGGTGTTGTTTCTCTGTGGTTATGTTGTTTATAAGCTCTTGAATGTATGTTTTCCTTGTATGCATTTGCTTTGAGTATGCTATGTATGTGATTTCAGAGGTTTAACTGAAGCCTGAGAGAGAAGAGAATGAGTTTCAATTGTTTCTCTGTCTGATCCAGGAGATTCCTGCATAGAGTGCAGTCGAATTCATCTGCATAGAGTGCGTTGATGAGGCTAGACAGTTAAACCCTTATTCTCGTTAACCTAGAAACTGGTGCAGATTGATAGAGCGTGTAGGAGAAGTGCAGGCCGGGGTTGAAGTCTCAGTGGCTAGTTTGAGCAAAGGGAGACAGAGACTGTTGTTGCCAGAAGTGCATAGAGTCTGGAAGACTCAACACTTTGAGAGCTATTGGAGGTCAAGCGCAAGAAGCGTACGCACAGTCTCTAAGGGAGTCAGAGTTGGCAAGCCCATAGGGGATAGTTCCTTCGTGATACTGTGGGAATAGACCCAGGAGAAGGTTTGACCAGGAAGGAGGTTTAGAGCGAGAGGAATCTCCAAGGGGGAGAATAGACGGCCAGGGTTCACAGAGGAGAATCGCGAAACCCCATCGACCGTCAGACCTTGGAAAAATTGTGAGGGATTTAGCCCTTTAGACGCAGGAGAGATCAAGAGCCATCGGAAGTCGACTTATCGGGTTTCTCAGAGGCAAGAGTTTCATACTTGTTGAAATCGCGAATAACGATTTCCCGATTTAATCAGAGCCGTCGATCACCAAGGGGACAGGTGGCACGAGATCCCGGAAAGTCGGGATTCGACATTCGGGACTCTCTAGTGCAAAGGAATTACGACCAGTGAAATCGCGATTCCGCGATTCCCGATAGAGTGGAGAGAGGAGGTGACGTGGCGAGGAATTTGCGCACGTGTATATCAGAGTTCGGGGTTCAGGGATTTGCGAAGGCAGTGACACACGATAATACAATTGCCGATTTCCTGATAGGGAAATCCCCGATAGGGACGACATCATTGACTCTTTGACCCATCTGGATTCGGGGTTTTGGACAGCGCGATAACCGTGCACTTAGGTTTCATGATAACGCGAAACCTGATTTCCCAACAAAGCTATGGGGAGATCGCTGACAGGGAGATTTCTGTGGGTATCGAGAACTCCCGTAAGGAGTTGGAAGAGTCTTTGACTCTTCGGGCCTGAGTGAGAGAAGGTCCTAGTGGGAGCGGTTGGACTGCGAGGGTCACGACTGCACCAATTGTCGTACCCCTACATTCGTTTATCCACAGAGCCAGTTATGGAAATGGCGCTCCAGCTCGTAGGGGTTGTAAATGCAATGGGTTGGCCTCCTAACTAGTCCCATCATAAGCCCTAGATCCATGTTTTTTGTTCCACATCGGTGAAGCTCATGGCTCATTCTCATCATCTGCCTCTCTCTCCTTGTAGTCACACACCAGTCCGAGATTCTCTTCACCTCTGGTTCGAACTTATCGCTCTACTCCACCTCCGCTTCAAGCTCTTCCTTCCACTCCACCTCTGGTCCATTTCCTCCCCTCCTCTCCTGGTCTTCTTCCCGATGTTGTGACAACGAGGAAAATCAAAGCATGGAACAGATTGGTATGCTGCAAGGGGCAGAGGCTCACGGTGTCATGGTAGAAAATATCCTCAGAACTTGCCTCAGGCTCCTATCTGTGCCTCCACTCTGGAACTCCCTCCTAACCATGCCACCACTCTATAACTCCCTCCTTTGTCCTCTTTGTGGGCATGCCGAGTCGACTGGTTTTATAGCTTTGGAAATTCCCTCAGTTTTTCACCTAAGCTCAGGCCAGAGTCATCACCCATCCACCAGCATCCACCCCCCCTCCCTCCGCTCCCCCCAGTCTAACCACCCTCTCTCTTCTTCCTCCTCCCCTCTTACTTCTTCCTCCTCCCCCCCTTCTTCTTATGATGCTCCACCAACCCATTCACCTCCTCTTGCTTGTTATCAGTGTGACGGGCTCCTGAATTTGAAGAATTCTCTTGATTTTATCTAGAGCTAAGTCATGGATGTCAAGTGCAACATCAAGGAGTTGTTGCACAGGGATGAATGTCAGGTTCATCGCTAGGAGCAACTTGAGTCTCTTCTTCGTTCTCTCTGACATAACACCTCGGACATAGGGATTCTAGACAAGGACATTCCGCAGGACTAACATAAATAATGGATTCCATAACCCAACTCCAGATGATCCCAACGTTCTCAGGTTTCACTGGTTTTTTGATGTTTTTGGATAGATTAGTTTATTGGGTTCCATCCCTGCGTGGAATCCTAGCTTCTAGGATTAGCACAGTTTTGGTTTTACAGTTTTTGTTAATTGCATGGACAATTGGAAACTCTACGACCATGTGGAAACATTGGTTTCCCACCAGGGCGATGCTTCCACGGTCTTTCAGTCTATTCTGCCAACTATAACTTTGCACTTTAGCAAGCTTCAATATATTTTTCTAACTTACAAAAAAAATGCTTTCTAGATTCATGTATTGCTAATACATTTATTAATTTAATGTCTTATTGCATTTTTTAGACACTTTAATATATATATATATATATATATATATATATATATATATATATATATATATATATATATATGATTTATAGATGTATTGATTAATAATACTTTATTAATTTATACATACTTTATATTTTTATTATTTAATGAACACATATTTTAATTATTAACATATAAATGTATTTTTATTAATTAATTAAAACAATAATACATTACTTAAAAGATTAATGTTTTAATACTTTATTTATAAATTGCATTAATCTTTTAATAATGTCATACATTTAATAGTTAACATATTAATGTATAAAGTATTTTATACATTAATTTATATATCATTAATGTATTATTTAATAATACATTAATCTATTATAAGTACATTAACGTGTTTATGCTCTAATATATTATAAATGTTTTTTTACTTTAATCCTAATTATTAATAATGTATTATAAATGTTTGTTACTTTATTCATGCATTATTAATACTTTATTAATGTTATGTATTATTGTATTTTTATTATTTTAGTAATGCATTTATTTTGTTATTACTTTGTTATTATTACATATAATACTTTCTTATTATTATTATTTACTTTGTTATAAATACATTATGTAATGTGTTTATGTTATAATATATTACAAATGTTTATTTTATTTTATTTATTCATGCATCATTAATACTTTATTAATGTTATGTATTATTGTATTTTTATAAAATTTAATACTTTCTTAACATATATATGTTTTGTTAAACTATTATTAATTGAATAATTCTAATCTTTTAGCGATCTATTAATTTATAAATTAATTATTAAATTTCACTATTAAAATGTTTATTAAATTACATGTTGCATTAATACATTACATTATATATTAAATAAAATAATAGGATTCCCTTAAGGGACTGGAATTCCTACTTTAAAAGTCTTTACGAGTTCCCTAATGCCATGGACACCATTCCTAGTTTTTTTTTATATGACATAGAGTTTGGGGTTAAGCGGCTTGCAAATGGGAAAGCTAAGGACATTAAAGGCTACCAAGCTGAAATTTTAAAAATCGTAGGGTCGATCCTTATCCTTGACATACACAAGCTCTTCAATTTAGCAGTCAAGTAGGGCTTCCATAAATGTTGGACGCAAAGCCTCATTGTTCCTATTTTTAAAAATGGGGATAGAAATAGTCCCTCTAATTGTAGGACCATTATGATTAGCCTGATTTTAGCCAAGCTTTATGGAATTATTTTGGAAAAGAAGATTATCCTTTGGGTAGAAAGTCATGGTAAAAGAGCTAAAGGTCAGGTCGAGTTTAAGAGATATCATTCAATTTTGGATCATATTGTTACCCTTATGACCATTACAGAGGAGTTCCACAATACTAAAACCAATATTTTTTGTTGTTTTGTTGACTTTAGAAAAGATTTTGACATGGTTCCTAGGAAAAAACTTTGGAATAGGTTGGAAGAGATAAAAGTGTCTCTCGAGTTGAGGGTTGCTGCAATAAGGATGGATGAGAATGTTATTTCTCATTTTAAAAATAGTGAGGGCTAGTCAAAAGAGATTAACTGCAATATCAGAGTCAAACAAGGTTGTCCCTTGTCCCCTACCCTTTTTGGCATATACATTGACAAGTTAGAAGATTGCTTGGAAAAATTAGGTTGTGTTGGCCCTATTCTCACTGGTATAATCATCAATCTTATTCTTTATGCCGATGATATCGTTCTTATGGCAAGGAATCCTCATGATCTTGAAAACCAACTAAGAACCCTCAAGGAGTTTTTCTCCAATATGGGTATGATTGTTAACACTGATAAGACTAAGGTCATTATTATTAAATCCAATAATATCCCTTATGATACCTTCGTATATGAAAACAACAACTTGGAAGAAGTGACTTCATACAAATATCTTGGAATTTGTATTCACCACAATCTCAATTATAATTATAGCATTGAGAAAAAGATTATTGGGGGATGAAAATCTTATTATGGGCTTGAAAACAATTGTAAATCAGCTAAACTTTGGAGTTGGTATAAGAAGAAACTCTTGTTTGAGACTTTTGTTACACCTGTTATTATTTATATATGTGAAGTCTGGTGTTGTAGTATCTCTCGTGAATCCTAGAGAAAGAAAGAGAAAATACAAAAGAATTTTATAACCTATAATCTAAAAATTAAAGGAAATATGCCCTATCTCATCCTCCTCTTAGAAACAAGACTCTCCCTCATTGAGAGAATGACTATGACTAGATACCTAATGTATAAGAACACATTAAAAAACATGGAAGAAAAGAGGCTTCATAAAATTGCTTCAAAATCGAGTCATAATCACCATCGACTCAAGCGAGGATGGCATAAAGATGCCTGGTCTTAGCTAAACTATTGGGGAATCATGGAAGACATCATTTTGGAGAATAAAGATACTATTAAAAAAAATGTCAAATAAAAATTTAAGGAGAACATGTGGTGTGATAAAGAGTTAGAGGAAAAAAGAAAATTAAGGTATTATAAGGATGTAATCAACCCTAATCTAGAAGATCAAAATTATCTATGTGTTTTTCCAAGTGTAAAGAAAAAAATAAACATTGCTAAGATAAGAACAAATTCTCACGATCTCCATAGTGAAACTGGGCATTGGTAAATTCCTAAAACACCATGGGATGAAAGAGTGTGTCACTTTTGTGACACTAAGAAGGTTGAAGATGAAAATCACTTTCTCGTAGATTGTCAAGCGTATACCCATATTAGATCCCATTTTCAAAATATTTGTCACACTACCAACCTTCCTAACCTATGAGACTGGATTCGACCATATCAACAATAGGTGAGAACCCTTCGAAACAACATGGTGGACACACGGGCCATATAACCATTAACATGTATGATAGGGTGTAAACTCACACCAGCTAGGAGAGACTATGAACACAGGAGCAGAGGCTCCTTACTGGCCAGTAATAATCCCGAGAATACGCATGGGTATAACCCTGGTGGTTTTCCCAAAAAATCAAATAATGATGGAAAAAATGTAGAGCCATGTAATAGAAACCAACGATAAAGCAAGAATCTTGGCACAAAAGCCACCATAACCAACTGTGCAGAACCAAAATAATACACGAGCATATGACCAAGCGAAAATGATAGCAGTGACTCAAGGTGGTTCCAAATCAAACACAACAACCCCATAACACCAAATACGACTGGGTATGTTTACAAGAACTATGTGAAGACGGCCAACAATTATGGACCAGATAAAACCCTCCAACCAAAAATCATAAGACAACAGAGAGCCTTCATGGCTTCCACCACACAAAATCATCAATGAAAACGTGGCTTCAACTATCCAATTTTTTCATTTACAATGAATACACACAACCAACCATTCCAGAGAAGTATCACAAGTTTACATAGTTTCCAGTCTCAAGAAAAACACATACCAATACATCACCGAGCCAATATCTATTTCATAACCAGAGCGATTTCATGGATGGAGGAAAAGACATACCTATAACTAAAAATCCTTAAAACTGCGATCTTGGTCGAGTAGTTCTTCCCTCAACTAAAAATCAGATCTTAACCACAACGAACAACAATTGAAAAATACCCAATATAGGGTCACGACCAGTGGGAGAGGTATGGAGTGACGTGCAGTAAATGCACCTCGCTTCCATCCTTCACTCATTCAATTACTTAGTACACGCCATCCAGCCATCAATTAATCCATGTATCGAAACTAACATCCATTACTTGCCAAGTGCACCACCCTATATCACATTAACCATTTCCAAACATACCAAATGCATACCGAATGTGCCTTTATATGATTCAATATATCGTATAGTCACTAACATCCACTAACATCCACTCTTTTAATTTTCAATTGCATATAGTGTAGCATAGTATAGCATAGTTTAGTTTATTCTCCTTAGATTTATTCCATATTTCTTTTATCCTTTGTCATGACTAAAATGTGTTTTGTGCAGGTGTAACATGTAATATATCATGTCACTGATATCATTGTAATAAAAGTTCACATAAGCCATCATGACATGGAATTGAGATTTTTAGAGTAACAAAACCCACACATAGCATGCATTATCCATCTGCCATTTTTCGCAATTAGAACCAATATTTCATCATAAATCATGTAGAGTTGTGTAAGCATCATCAAACAACGTCATAAAATCTATAACAACATTGTTTCTGATCTTCCAATCTATAAGGGGGTCCCACCTACTAGTATTATATATATCATTAGCTTATAATTAATAGGCTTTAGCAATACTTTGTGGGCGAAATCCTCATTGCGATTTTAATCGTCAACGCCAACCACTCCACCAATAGACAAGGGTGGAAAGAAACTTGAAGAGAACAATTCAAGGGCTAGAAATTCCATTATAAATGGTCTAAATAAACCAGCACATGTCAAGGTTATGCACTGTGAATCCGTAAAGAAAGTATGGGACAAACTTCAAAATATATACGAAAGTGATGCCAAAGTCAAGGGACCTAAACTCAAAACCTTTAGAGACAAGTTTGAATAATTGAAGATGAAGGAAGATGAAGACATTACTGCATATTTCCTACAATTTTATGAAATAATCAATGCCATTAAAGTTTTGGGAGAATAAATTAAAGAACCAATCATTGTCAGAAAGTACAAAGGTATCTACCTATGAGATATGACCTGAAGATTTCATCCCTGGAAGAAAGAGAAGGTATAGATACATTGAGCATGGATGAGATACATGGGATACTCACAACCTACTAAATGAGGATAGGGAAAGATAGTTTAGTCACAAAAGACGCAACATTCAAGGCATCCAAGAAGTCAAACAAAAAAAAACAAGAAAAAGTCAAAATCAGATTATAGTTGCAGCGGTGAATCAGAGAAAGATGAATAAATGGAAAACTTCATAAGAAAGTTGAAAAGAGTAACCGGTAAATATAAAAGGTATGATTCCATTGAAATGTTTCAATTTTGGTGGTATTGGTAATTTTTCTTCTAAATGTCCTTATGCTAGGAATAAAATAGCAATGAAAAATATGATCCTAAGAAGAAAAAGAAAATTCCAAAAGGAGATCAGAGAAGAAACAAAAATAAATATTTCAAGAAAATTTTCCACTCAAGGGAAGATAGTTCATCATCATATGATGATGATGATAGTGACAATGATTCAAAAAGAGTACTCTTCATGGAAGTAGATGATGATGAAGAAGATTCTGAAGAAGTGTTGGGTATGTGTTATATTCTTTGCACGAGTAGTAGTGTCTGAGCGCCTGCGCCGGGCGCGTAGGGGGGTTAGAGGGGGGGTGCAGGGGGGTGGATCCCCCCGTGTGGGGGTTCGGGGGCAGTGCCCATGAATTTTTTTTTTCGGGACGACATATTTCCGGGACGACATATTACCGGGACGACATACTTCTGGGACCACATGATATTAGGTGGTTTTTCGGCACATGGTTTTTTGCCGATTGTTTTCTATTTCTGGTTAAAGAATTAGGGTTTTGGACTAATTCAGGTCATTGGGTTAGGGTTTTGGATGTCGGTAGCTCCTATATGTATATTGTATTCTAAACAATGTAACACAATGTATGAATATAATATATGTTGGTTTTCCCGGTTTGGGTTTCTAGGTGAAAAATCTCTATGTAATGTTTGTATTTTCCATTGTATCTTTTCTGTTCTTTTCTGAATATAAGTTTGCAGTAGATATTGTACAAGGTTATAACTTACAATAAGAAGGCGAAGTTGATCTCAAAGTATAAATAATCAGTTCCTTAGAAGAACTAAGAAATGGAAGAAAAAAAAACAAGTCACTCAAGGCAGAGTTAAAGATGAAGAACAAATATCACAATTACAACTCTGAATAAGTCGAACACATAATCATGAAATTAAAAATCCATGTAGAAGAAGACAAAAATATTGAAGAAACATTCAGAAGTCAGTTGGAAGAAAAGGAAAATACGATTGAAAGTTTGGAAGAAGAAATAGTCACTCTCAGAAAAGATATTCAAAATAAATATATGCAGTAGAACAACATCAAAATAATGGATGGAATCATAGAGATCACAGAGAAAGTGCACCATCTATAAGGTTCATAGTTGAGAATCAGTAGTATCCAACAAGACCTCGAGAAGAAGAAGACTTTGGAAGAGCATCACCATTTAGAAGATCTTCCTCCTCGAGGTATCAAACTATTTTTCTTGGCCTATGTTATTCATGTAATAATTTTGGACAAAAATATATAAACTATAGAGCCTATGCCGAGAATAGAAGCAACATTGAAGGTTACTCAAATAATAGTTATCCAAGAAGGCTTTGTGAAACACAAAACATAAAGTACAACAATTTTTGGGTCATTGGGAAATAAAGTGGAATGTTACAAATGAAACAACTATGGGCACATGGCCAAATATTGTAGATTGACTATTCCCCCAAGAGAATAAAAATAGAATACAAATAGGCATAAACAGGAACCACAAAGGATATGTATAAGAAATCAAAATCAATTCAACACAGAAGAATCCGCACTTGCTCCACAAGATCAACACAAGAAAAGTGGGTGGTATGTTGATGATAGTTGTTCGAAGCATATGATAGGTGAAAAGAATAGGTTCCTTACCTTGAAGAAGGAACAATGTGGATCAATTTTATTTGGAAATGATAACTCAGCTATAATTATATTAAGAGGCAAAATTAAGCTTGGAGGCAAGGATGCCAAGGCGTAAAATGTTCTACTAGTTGAAGATATGAAGCATGATCTATTTAGTGTAAGTCAAATGTGTGATCAATCACACAAAATTTTGTTTCAATTAGAAAAGTGTGAGATAAGGAAATAAGGATCAGGCAGGTTGGTGGCTACAACTATACGAACACCAAATAACATATATGTCTTGAATGAAATTGGAAAGGAAATATGTTGTTTAGGAAAGGAAAATTAAAGTTGGCTCTAGAACAAAAGGATGAGTCACATGAACTTTTATAATATTTTGAAAGTTAGAATAAGGGAAGGAGTAAGTGAAATGTCTGAGATATCAAATCCAACGAAAACTTTATTTAAGAATTGTCTACAAGGAAAACAAACCAGGACCAATTTCAAGTCAAAAGAGTAATCTATGACAAAACCATTGGAAATTTTGCATATTGACCTATGTGGACCAATGAGAAAAAATATATTGAATGGTGAACAATAGTTTATGGTATTAGTCGATGAATAGAATTACTGCAGTTAGTTTTCTCAAGAAGAATTCAAAGGAATTCAAAAACTTCAATATATACAAAGTAATGGTTGAAACTGAGATAGACTTAAAAATCAATTGTTTAAGGTCAGATAATGGTGGAAAGTTTACATCAAAATAATTTTCATATTTATGTGGGGAGGATGGAATAAAAAGACAATTCTCAGCAACCGGGACACCGCAACAAAATGAAATCACTAAAAGAAAGAACATAACAATACAAAAAATGTCCATAACCATGTTGAAATATTCCAAGTTGGGTGACATCTTTTGGGTACATGTATTACATACAACAATTCATATTCATAATAGAGGAAATATCAGAGGAAACAATAATAAGACTCCCTATGAGCTATGGAAAGAAATACATACAAATGTGAAACATTTTAGAGTATTTGTAAGCAAGTGCTACATCAAAAGAGAAGTGGCAGGATTGGAAAATTTGATTCCCCTGTTGACAAAGGCATATTTTTCAGGTACTCAAGCAAAAGAAGGGAATATAAATGATTTAATATAAGACTCAATATACTCGTGGAAATAATAAATGTAACGATTGATGAGAAAGATGTACACAAGGTAAAAGAAGGAAGAAAATATCAAAAGAGAGGAATGACGGAGAAGACCTAAAAGAAGAAGCAGTAGAAGAAGAGCAACAAGAAGTAGACCAAGAGGAATATGAGAAAAAAATACCTCCCAATACACCTAGCCGATGAGTGCATAAACATAATCCACCAAAATAGATTATTGGGATTAAAGATGTAGGAGTTGAAACCTCAAGAAGGATACGTTCACTAGGACAACAACACCTAGTTGTGTTATCGACATTTGAACCAAGAAGTTTCGAAGAAGCTAGAAAAGATGAACATTGGATCAAGGTTATGGATGAAGAATTGGATAAGATAGAAAATAATGATACATGGGCATTGGTTCCAAGGAAAAAGAACAATAATGTGATCGACACAAAGTGGATATTCATAAACAAACTGAATGAAGATGGACAGATAACCAGAAATAAAGCAAGATTAGTGATGCCAAACGTCCTTCCTCACAACTCGCAGGTCGGAAGTCCACGTTGGCTCACAGGATCTTCTCTTCCGCGTCCCGAAGAACTACAATGGTTCCTCCAATTCCCTATTGGGAAATCTACACCCACATAATTCTTTGCGCGATTCCCTCCCTTTATGTATCGGGGAATTGGACTTCGCGACTTTGCAAATCCAATGGTCGGGCGTAGGCTACTTGAATCCCCAAATCCCAACAACCAGTCAATGCTGACTTTCTCCCTCTCCTATCGGGACTTTCCCTATCGCAATTTTGCCACTCGCGATGTCAAACAACTTGTATCCCCGACTCCCGATGTCCGATACGTTGAAACTCTGACGCATGCACGAATTGACTATTCAATGGTTCTTCACATCATCGGTACTTTGGGGTACGCAATATCACGAATCATAATCCAGTTATTTTGGGACTTCTCGCAGCGAAACCCCGATAAGGCATGCCACCTGTCCACCACTCTGACCCTTGTGGCCCCCACACTGTTCCTTTTGTCTTCGGGATATCCCATATCGGAATATCGCGATTCCCATTGCAATGTATTGGAGTTTCAACCCACAAAACCCTGATATACGATATACGTATAGATAGAATGGCCTTTGTTGGTTTCGGTCAACGGCTCTACCCCTCTTGATCTTCGAACCTTTAGAGAATATGACACTGTATCTCCCTTGCACCTTCGCAAGATCTAACGGCTCACAGAACTTCGTGAAATATCCCTAGAGATTTTTGACCATCCATTCCTACCTTGATAATTCGTGCAAATGATCGACTTTTCTTCCTCGAAGCTTATCCACTTGCACGCAAACTCGCAAGCCTATTGAACACCTCTCAGTACAAACTTCCTGTGCACCCCTTTGACGATTACTCGAAGGCCCTATACCTCCTGAGCTTCTCCACGACCTTCACATCTTGTGGAGACTTCAATTCCCTCTGAAGTTCTCCAACTTCGAGCTTTCAGAAAGCCCTTGCACGCACTCCTTGTGGAAAAACTTCAACCACGTCTAAGTGTTGAAGTCCCTCGACTCTGCGCACAACTGCAGCAACAGTCCTTCGATGTTCACTCACGTTCACAACCCTATGACTTTTTCCTGGCCTGTGCACTCCTTGCACGGATCCTGTGCCCAGCTGGACCTTTGGGATGAATAAGAACAAAAGATATATCTATCTAAACCCTCTGTCAATGCACTCCTTGCGGACACTTCAACTGCACTCCTTGCAGGAATTCTCTGGCTCAAATAGAGAAACAATTGAAACTCATTCCCTCTCCCTCTTAGACTTCAAACTCAACATGAAATCATATACACATCATATAAAAGCAAATGTATAACTGGAAGAAAACATTCATGAGAGAATCAACAACATCAATACACAGAGAAGAGACACAAAACCATGAATTTGAATCAACCTCTTCTATTAATTCAAATATCTATACATGGGTGTTCTTACACAGCTCTCTGCATGCTCTTTCTCTTCCTTCTCCAGAATTATGTTACAATTCACAATGAGGGTGTCTATATCCCATTTCCTTCCTGCGCTCTCAAACTGTCTAATCTAGAATTAAATTCTATCTACTTTACATTAACTATCTTAAATGTCTTCTACCTACTAAGGATGAGAGCTGAAGGATCAAGGTCCGATTACAATATACAAGTGCACCTTCATTAAATCTCCACATTAATGTTCACGTGTCAAATCCAAGAGAAACTCAAAATTTGTGTTGGCGCTTGTCCAACTGTCCTTTGGCTTCCGTGTTGGCTCGCTTGATGTGGGAGATGCTTCTGCATCATACTCCCTCGCTTGAAAATTTTCATGGGCTCCTATCCATGAGCTCGTGCATGGTCTGTCCATGCTTCAGAATCTCTGCTTCATTCTCTCAGTTGGCATCTTCAACTAGATGGTTCTTCCACTTGACCAGATACTCAAAGTATTGCTTTCGCCTGGTCGTTTTACTCACTCTCTTATCCAGTATGCACTCCATCTGCGGCCTATCTGCAATTGGCATCTGTTTTGTCCACTAGATTATTGGATGCTCACCTCCAATCCCTATTTCTTCAGCTCTATATGGGTACAAATATGAGACATTGAATATCGGATAAATTCCGATCCCATCGGGTAATTCAATCTCATAAGAATTTGTCCCAATTTTTTTCAATACCCTACATGGCCCGATTTTCTTCATCTTCAGCTTATTATACGTTCCTCTCGGGAACCTTTCTTTCCTCAAATGTGCTAGAACCGGATCACCAACCTCAAACTAAAGTTGTCTTCTATGCTGATCTGTTCTACGCTTATACTCCTGGCTTGAATTTTGCAATCTCTCCTTCACCTGGCTATGAATTTCTTTCATCGCCTCTGTGAATTCTTCTGCACTAGCGCTCCTAGTAGCAGTCTGTTTTGAATCCCTCAGTTCAGAAATTCCTCTCGGTTGCATCCCATAGACAACCTGAAATGGACTTTGCCCTGTACTCCTATTGACTGAGTCATTGTACGCAAATTCTTCCTGTGGTAATATGTGATCCCACTAGCTATGGTGCTCTGTCACCAAGCTTCTCAGCAAGTCCCCCAGACTTCTGTTGACCACTTCTGTCTGTCCATCCGTCTGAGGATGATAAGCCGAACTAAACAACAAGTTAGTTCCCAACTTCTTCCATAAGGTCCTCCAAAAATGCCCTATGAATTTGGTGTCTCGATCCGAAACAATACTCCTCGGAAACCCATGAAGTCGAATGACCTCTTTGAAAAACAGGTTCACGATGTGAGTCACATCACTGGTCTTCTGACATGGAATGAAGTGTGCCATCTTGGAAAATCTATCCACCACCACAAAGATTGAATCACAACCTCTTTGTGTCCTTGGCAACCCCAATACAAAATCCATGCTAATTTCATCCCACGACCTCTCTGGTATGGGCAATGGTTGGTAGAATCATGCATTCTGCTTCCTTCCCTTCGAATGCTAGAAAATTTTGCATCTGTCTACGAATATATTGACATATACTCACATTCCCGACCAAAAATATGACTCATTCAGCTTCACGAATGTTTTGTCGTGACCAAAGTATCCTACCAATCCTCCATTGTGTTTCTCCTTTAGCAAGTTCTCCCTCGTGGAGCATTTCAGAATACACAGTTGATTGCCCTTAAACAAAAATCCTTCCAGGATCATGTACTCATCCCACTAGCTTCTATCTCTGAGAACTGGATTCTCAGCTGCTTCATACGCCTCTCCAAAATCCTGATCATCTGCGTACATGTCCCTGAGATCATCAAAACCCAGCGTTTTGACTCGGAACTCCTGCAATAGCAAACACTTCCTGCTCAAAGCATCAACAACTTTGTTAGCAATACCAGAAATATGCTTAATCACGAATGTGAAATTTTGGATATACTCAATCCATTTGACATGTTTCTGATTCAACTTCTCCTATTGAGTCACAAACTACAGTTCATGATTTTCACTGTACAAAACAAATTCTTTTGGGATCAAGTAATGCCTCCATTTCTTCAATGCCTGTATGATAGCATAGAACTCCTTATCATATGTGGAGTACTTCAATTTTGCCTTATTCAGCTTCTCACTGAAGTATGCTATCGGCCTATCTTCTTGACTCAAGACTGCCCCAATTGCAAATCCATTTGCATCACATTTCACCTGAAATGTCTTTCGGAAATCCGGCAACACCAAAACCGGTTGTTCCATAATCTTCCTTTTCAATAGATTGAAACTCTTTTTGGCCTCTTCAGTCCAGTGAAAAGACTTATGCCACTTCTTCACTGTATCCATCATCGCCGCGCTAATCCCACTGATATTCCTAATGAACTTCTGGTAGAAACTAGCCAAACCATGAAAACTTCTCACCTCAAAGATATTCTTCGGTGATAGGTAATTCTTAATCACTTCTACTTTATCTGGATCCATCCTCAACTCATCTGAAAAAATAACATACCCCAAGTAAATGATTTGTGTCTTCATCAATGAGGACTTCTTCATATTTATCAATAGCTTCTCTTGTTGTAGTTTTTGCATCACTGTAGCCAAATTCTTCAGATGCTCTGCCACTGATTTACTGAAAACTAGTATGTCATCCAAATACACAATGACAAATTTCCCGATGAACTCCTTTAGGACTTCGTTCATCAACCTCATGAAGGTACTTGGTGCATTTGTTAAGCCAAATGGCATAACGAGTCATTCATACAACCCTTCGTTTTTTTTGAATGTTGTCTTCCATTCATCACCTTCTCTCATGCGAATCTGGTGATATCCTCTTTTCAAATCAATCTTTGAAAAATACTTTGCTCCACTTAAGCAATCCATCAGATCATCCATCCTCGGAAATGGAAATCTGTACCTGATGGTTATCTTATTAATTTCCCTCGAGTCAGTACACATCCTCCAGCCTCCTTCTTTCTTCGTACTGAGTACTATTGGAAGAGCACATGGACTCAAGCTCTCCCTGACCAAACCTTTGTCCAATAACTCCTGGACTTGCTTCTTAACCTCTTCATTATTTTGCAGTGTCAATATGTACGCAGCTTTGTTTGGAAAACTGGCTCCTGGTATGAGATCAATATGATGACTCACACTTCTAATCGGTGGCAACGAATGAGGTAATTCGTCCACTACAATATCAATGAACTCTTCCAGTAGTTCCTGAATTTCTTCTGGTAAATCATCCACTCTTGTGCTAGTCAGAACAATCTTCAGTTTTCTGACCACAAAGAACTATGGATCCTCCTTCTTCTTAACTTCTGTAACAAGTTCCTTCCCACTCATGAGAAGTACATTGTTTCTTACCTCCGGCTTCACCTCCTTATCCTTTATCGGAAGCAACATGTGTGTCCTCCCATTCTTCTCTAGGGTGTATGTGTTCATTCTCCCATCATGAATCACATTCCTGTCATATTTCCATGGTCTACCCAGCAATAGATGACAAACATCCATAGG
>ML826067.1:51131-76849 GCA_009831015.1 Picea engelmannii | reverse complement strand
TGTCATAAACATTTTTGGTTGTCGTAATGTGATGAAATATCTCCCAATGTCACATTGTGATGAACATTTCCAATAAAATATATATATATATCGTACATCACACATAGTCATGGGCATGGTAATTTGTGGTCATGGTCATGGTCAGCCATATCCATGATCATCCATGGTCATTGTCATGGTTATCATCAATTTCAGTTAACTACGGTCATCTTCAAGCATAGTCAACCATAATTAGAGTCAACCATCATCAACCACTATAATGGTCAACCATAGTCACAATCATGGTCAACCATGGAGTCATGGTTTACCATAGTTAACCATACTTGTGGTCAAGCACACGTTATCACTCTGAACCATCGTGGGTCATGGTCATTGCTTTGTATTTATGTGATAATGTAATAGTAATGTATTTTTACTTTATTACTTCAATGTATTAATGTACTATTAAAATTTTAATACCTTTTAAATGTTTTAATGCTTTATTAATGTATTAATTAATTATACTTTATTAACTTATTAATGTTTTAATAATTTATTATTAATGTATTACTTTATTAGTGTATTATACTTTATTACTGTAATAATTTACTACATGTATTAATACTTTATTACTGTAATAATTTAATACATGTATTAATACTTTAGCAATGTATTAATTAATAATGTACAAATATATTAATTATAATGTATTTATACAGTATAATAATGTATAAATATATTATTAATTTATCGTTACTTTAATAATGTATGAATACTTTATTAATACATTAATGTAATAATTTAATGTGTTTATGTAAAAATGAATTTTTAATGTATTATTACTATTTTATTATTCTTCGTCATGGTCAACAATAGTTAACCATAGTTAAGTTAATGGTCAACCATAGGCATAGTTAAAGTCATACATGATGAATTTCGATGATAGTGATGGTCAACCATGGTCATGACAAACAATGGTTATCTATGGATAACAACTCTCAAGCATGGTTAAACATTGTCAACCATGGTCAACCACAGTAAACCATGGTCATGGTAAACCAATGTAGCAATGGATTAATGTAAAAAATGAATGTATTAATATTTTAACAATGCATGTGCCGGAAAATATATAAAAAATTTCAATGAAATATCTTCTAATACAATTTTTATCTACAACTAAGGTTCTTCTGAAGTCTTGAGCAGATGGCTCGGAGCACTTGATTTTTGATACCACGGGCCTCAAGCCCCTTTCTGCTCCCTCCTTGTTTTTCTCTCTCTTCCTTGTTGCAAGGAAAATCACTCTATGGCATGGGGTAAACCACAATAGATGGAATGACTACATAAGTCAACTCTAGTCTCAAGTATGTTATATAAACAAAGATGCTAACAAGACAAGATAAAGAGCCTACCTTGTCCGAATGTTCAAAGAAGACCACCGTTGAGCACTCAATGCAAAGCTATACACCTTCAAATTGTCCTCAACAAACAAGATACACAAGCATATGGTGATAATATATAAAGTTAGCACATATAATAGTATAATCCATCAATATTCATACCAAATATTCCCATCCAATAATAATTCAAATATTTTCAAGACATTAATTGGATGAGAAAAAAGTATTTCTATTAAAATATGATCAACATAAGCTTATGAATGACGAACCTCTGTGTCGACATGTCTAAGAGCCGAGAAACTAATTCCCTTCCAGTTGGGCCTCCACCAAAGGAAATCTCATATAATAGAGACAATGAAATTCTCCATCAAAGAGGGAATATCTTGGGGGATGAACAATGTGTTTAGACTTAAAAGGAAAAAGGGATGAAGAGTCAATATGAATTTCTCCAGAGTAACTTTTCTCTCAAAATTGAATTCTTCTCCCTCTTATCCATCTTGGATATGGCCCATTTATAGCTTTCAAATGGAACTGAAGGGCGGATTCATAAAGTTTCTAGTATATGCAAGGTCAAGGATCATGGATATCGTGACATGACTGCTAGAAAACAGGGTGTTCTCGTTTAACCATAGACAATATAACAATATTGTCAGCCAACCATAGGCACAAATGCCACCCTCGAGCACCTTAACCTTGACAGAGAATAATTCCGGTAGAAAATCAATAGCCAACCAAGGATAATGCACCAAGAAAGGATAACCAAGAATGATAAAAATGTCCAACCCAAAAAGACCAAAATTACAGATTGTAGTAACTTCAGCTGCAACTACTTTCTAGACTTGCGCACTACAAAATTTCTGTAGTTGCGAGTTGTTTCTTCCAAATGAGCTCTGGCATCCGGTATTTATACTACTCCTCCTTAGACACCTAGGATGACTTCTCATTCTGGAGGCTAAAATCTCAATATTAAATATTTCCTTTAGCCGACTTGTATTCTAGGGTTATGTCCAATGCTTTAGGGTTTCTTCTTGCTTCCTGAAATATTCTATTCTCGTCAATGGTTATAAGTGGAGGTTAATACCTCTCGTAGCTACCATAATATCAATATTCCCTCCTATATAGGTATCTATAAAAGTAATTGGTCTTGAGAACAAATAGACCATTCAACCGGTAACATCATCATCACTATCCAACTAGATAGTCTCCATGGTAGTCGGAACATTGCCATCCAATAGAACACAATTGTGTCTATTCATAGTAGTATAAAACTACTATATAGAGACATACAATCTCTATAAAAATCATATCATCTGATATCAATATGTATAAACAATATCATGATACAAACTGAGTCATCTAGGCCATTCTTCCACTCACATCTATGAGATCTAGAAGAGCATCTTCCCTCAAAAGGTAAAACATCAACCATGGGATAGCTGGACTATTATTCTTAAGCATATAAGAATAATTTTCCCTGATTTTTGAGCCTGGACCATTCACCTAACTGGGCCATTCCTCTGGCACTAATCATAGTGCAACCTAGAGAGAATGAGTTTTCCCTAGGGAATTCATGTCCCTGATTGTTGAACCTAGACCATTCACCTAACTGGGCCATTCCTCCAACACTAATCATAGTGAAACATGGAGAGAATGAGTCTACCCTAGGGAATGAATGTCTGGACCATTTCCTAAGGAAATGATTGTCCTGCACCAAACTCCAAAACAGACCATTCTTCAAAACTTCTCACAACTTTTAACTTCGAAAGAATGATTGTCTAATGAGGAAGACCATTCTTCTTTACCACTACTCGGAGTGACTTCCAAGAAGAATGATTGTCCTAGACCATTCCCCCACACTAGACACAAGGGGAATCGATGTCTATGGTACATCAAAAAGATATAGACAAATTTTCATTATGAAAATGATTGTTCGATCTAGACCATTTTCCAAATTGGAAAATTCATGTCCGTTAGAAATCCCAAACCACTTTCCGAACTAGAAAGGAACTGCCCAACCTGGACAATTTTCCAAACTAGAAAATGACTGTCCATGAATCAATAATATATATATCAGTGCTCCCTACCAACCTGGGGATCCATCTCTTTCCTTTCACCTAATGGATTTATCTCCACGAGCCCCAACTTGTCCCTTAAGTACGCAAACTTTATACTAGATAAAGGCTTTGTCAAAATGTCTCCTACCTGCTCATCTATGGGGATATACTAGAGTTTTAATTCTCCTTCCTAGAGTTTATAAAAAATAAAGTAGTATTTGATATCAGTATGATTCAAATGGTAATGAAACACTGGGTGTTTGGATAGACTTATAAAACTCTGATTTTCATAGTATATTACGATTGAAGCTGGTACCTGATCAAATAATCCATAAATCATCTTCCTCGTCCATACTACTTTGGTACATGCCTCACATGTTGTGATATACTATGATTTTGTTGTGTTTAGTGTGACTTAATTCTGTTTTCTGTTGGACCATGATATCATAGCAGAGCCCAAGCTGAAACACATCCCTAAAGTACTCCTTTTTTTTTCTACACTCCCTTCCTAATCTGAATATGTGAATCCATGGAGTTGTATATCGTTGGATGTGGTGTATCTTAAACCATAGTTTAGAGTCCCACGAATATATCTTAGAACATGCTTTGCATCTATCCAATTCTCATGTTTGGGTTCCACCTAGAATTGTCTTAAGGTGTTTACAACAAAGAAAATATCTCGTCGGGTATTTACTAGATACATCAACGACCCAATCAATTGTTGATATAGGGACGGGTCTAATCGATAAGAATCCGAGTCTCTTAATTTTCTTATATCTGTGGTGATAGGAGTGACCATGGATTTGCAATCCATCATTCCAAATTTCTGAAGAATATTTACTACATACTTTCCTTGTCCAAAGAAGACTTCACCATGCTTCTGCAATACTTCTAGTCCCAAGTAATAGTGCATGAGACCAATATCTTTCATATCAAACTCAAAATCTAGTTCCTTCTTACACTGGGTGATGAGAGACTCCGCCCCTGTCAAGAATTCATCTACATATCGTAGTAGAATCATAGGTGCATTGTTCACAAATTTGTAGTAGAGATTTGGATCTACATGACTCTTAGAGAAACCAAGTCTTATTAAGTAGTTGTCTATTTTGGAATACCAATATCTTGGAGCTTATTTGAGTCCCTTTAATATGCAAACATGAGTATCTATGGAATGTAATTCAAATCATTGAGGTTGTTCAATGTATACTTCTTCTTCAATTTGTCCATTGAGGAAAGATGTATTTACATCCATCTGATGTAGCCTCCATCCCATGGAGACAAAAAGAGATATAATGGCTCTAATAGAAGTATATCTAGAAACATGAGAAAATGTTCGTCATAATATTCCCCCTCCTTCTAAGAGAACCCTCTAGCTACGAACCTTGCCTTGTATTTGTCCATGCTTTTGTCTGCTGCATGTTTGATCTTATAGTTTCATTTTGAAGTTACCACTGATTTTTCTTTGGGTCTAGGCACGATTTCCCAAAAATCATTTTTCATGATGGACTGGTGTTCTTCTGTCATGGATTCTTTCCATTATTTCTTCTTAGTTGCTTCTTAAAATGTGGTGGGTTATTCATTTATAAGATTTTTCATACATGTTGCATAGATGGAGAATATTTTGGTATTTTTTCTTTCTTTGAAGGTGCCACTTGGGGTTTTGAGTCTTTCTGCTTCTTGTAGGGTAGCCTCAAGCCAAGATGGATGTTTTCTATTTTTGGGTATAGTGAATGATTCAATAGGTTCACATGGTTTATCAGATGATCAAGTTGTTCTAGTTCTTCATTCCGACTTTATAGAAGATAGGTACCTTCTTGTTTAATCTCTTCATATTCTTCTTCTTCTATATATTTCTTGAAATTCATCTTCTCATTGAAGATAACATCTCTATTGAATTCAACCTTATGTTGTTCTAGGATATAGATTTTGTAGGCTTTCGATGATTCACTGTATCCAACAAATATGTCCTTATTTCCTGAGGATTGTAGTTTCTTCCTTTTATCCTTGGAGATATGAATGTAAACAGGGCACCAAAAGATTCTTAAGTTTTCCACATTGGGTTTCTTTCCTAAGAAGGCTTCTTCTGGAGTCATATCTTTAAATATGCAGTGGGTAATTCTGTTCTGAACATATATTGTTTTCATGGTTGCTTCTCCCCATAAATACATGGACACACCTTGATCATTCATTAGTTCCTTCATGGTTTCCTCAATGGATATATTCTTCCTTTCTTCTACACCATTTTTTTGAGGATTATGAGGAACAATTATCTCCTTTCTAATCCCTGCTAATTTGAAAAAGGAAACAAATTCCTTGGATGTGTATTCTTCTACATTATCTGTTCTCAAAATCTTGATTTTCTTTCTTGTGAGATTTTCTATTTCTTCTTTGAGTTATTGAAACTAGATGAAAACTTCATCCTTTGTTTTCAGGAGATACAACCAAGTATTTCTTGAGTAATCATCTATGAATATTACATAATAAAGGGAACCTCCAAGAGGGCTGACTGGCATTGGACCAAAAACATATGAATGTATTAGATCTAGGATTTCCTTATATCTATTATTGTTACTTGAGAATGGATTCTTAACATTTTTACCAAGAGCATTGTTAATATTATGGTAGTTTCATGAGGTATTTACCCCCACATGTGAACCTGACGAGGATAGAAGACTCCGAGAAGCAAGAGAAACCCTAATGAGTTGGCTAATAACCCTAGAAGCCTTGTCGGCTCAAGAAGATAATTTATATTAGGCTATTAGCCTCCAAGAGAAGAAGTTAGCCAAAAATTATAATAATATACTGAACAGACACTTATCTAGAAGGAGAAATTGGCCCCAACAAAACTGGCAGAACCACTTTAAATACAACGCGCCAGTTCTCATTTGTCATATCTCATAATTGCATTTCTACAGTTTGGTGTGCACTACAGTTGCAGTCTTGTGCGCAGGTTTGGAGGAAGAACTGGTGCAGCTGCAGCAACAACAAGATCTTAGTTTTGGCTTGAATATCTCTTGGCTAGGGTTTGGAACATCCGATCAGATTTTTTTGATGCACTATCCTTGGGATTTGATGCGCTACTCTTTGTTTGGCTATCTATCCTAGGGTTTTCTTCCGAAGGAATTCTCAGTCAAGGTTAAGGTGCTCGGAGGGAGGCTTCAGCCTATGGTTAGGTGATGAAGGTATCGTCAATGGTAAACTGACCACACCATCTTCTATATTCTAACAGGTTATGGGACCACACCCCTTTATTCAGCCTAAAATGTTGGAAGGAAACATAACCGCTAGACATTGAGCTCGTTGAGGAATTGCTGCTAGGGTTACTAGCAGGAGCAGCTTCCAAAAGTACTGCAACTAGGGTTACCAGTAGAAGCAGTTGTAGAAACCCTAAATCTCTTGTCGGGGCACCTTAAGTGATGAGATTGACCTAATCTCTAGATATATCAGTGTGCCCTAGCCCATTGCATCTCCTAGTACTCTCAGAATGCCAAGACGTGAAGTTTGGATTTTTGGTCAAATCTAGGGTTTGACCAAGTCAAGCAAGCCATGACAAACTCTATGAAGTCTGAGAACAAGCTATATGGAGCCTCTAACTTCATAGCATGGAAGACAAGGATTGACCTAATCCTTGGTAAGAATAAAGTGTTGGATATTGTGAAAGGAAAGATCGTGAAGCCAGAGTTTGAAGAAGGAGAAGAGAAGGAACCACAGAACATTGCAGCTATGGAGAAGTTCAAAGACGTTGACATCAATGCCATGAGTATCATAGTGGATTATATAAAAGATAACTTGATACCCTACATCTCCCATATTGACTCATCAAAGAAGATGTATGATGCCCTAACAAATCTCTTCTCAGTCAGAAACATTGGACAAGTTATGAGTCTGAAGAATGAGCTCCGTGACATGAAGATGAATGATGACGACAACATAACAACATACTTTGTAAAGATATCCTAGTTAAGAGATCAACTACAAGCTATTGAAGAGATCACTTCAGAAAAGGAATTGGTGAACATAGTACTCAATGGTCTTCCCAAGACATGGGATGCATTTTCCGCAAGCATGAAAACAAGGAAGGAGTACCTGACATTTGAAGAACTTTGGACTTGCTGTGCTCAAGAAGAATCAAGGATCAATGCAAAAGAGAAACCCCAAAGGAAGAACGATGATCAAGCCTTCACAACAAGATTCAAGAACTTCAGGGACAAAAGAAAGTTTGATTCAAGAAGAAAGCCAAAACAAAGAAAAGACATTTCAGAAATACAATGCTTCAACTGTCAAAAGTACAAGCACTACAGAAATCAGTGTCCCGAGCTAAAGAAAAGGAAGGAGAAACACGAAGCATCGATTGTCGAAGAAAAGGAACCGACAAAGAAGACTAAACAGGATGGAAGCGACTTCTTCTACTAAAAGGTAACAACATTCTTCTCATTTCTTGTACATATCTTGTTTGCATCGTCTTTGTACATATCTTGTATATCTTGGAAAATAATGTGTTCCAAGAATAACTATACCTATGGAAGAAAAAAAAGATAAGAATGAATATCATTAGATAATACACATGAAGGGATGAAATATATCATGTGAAAGATATTACAAGATAAGCCGAAATCAGAATCAATCTTGAAGAGACTTAGAAGTTAGACATCAAGAGGAATTGGAGAAAGACTTATGACAACAACTAAGACGGAAGCGTGGACTCTGTTAGATAAAGAAAGCCAATTATATATTGCAGAAGAAAAGAAGGATGCAGATGGAAGTATGGACTCTATCAGATGAACGAAGCCGATTATATGCACTCTTACATGAAGCAAGGATTAGGAGGGAGATAATCCTATGATCCATTAAAGACGATGAAATGTATACATCCATGGTAGCAGTCATGAAAGACAACACGTGTTCAGTTCATCCACAGAAGAAGACTTCCTTAGAAGCCTTAAAGAATCCCCAGTTGTTCATCCAGATCCATGATTCTATGATGAAAGGAAGAAGTGGAATCTCTAGAGCATGGAATCTATAAGAAACTCCATGAATCCAAGAGTTAAAGAAAAAAATGAAGAAGAACATGAAGATTCCAAGAAAGAAGAACCAGAACAACCAGTCGTTATATCAAGATTACTAGCCTGATATGAACTCACTAAAAGAAATCAAGTAGAAGAACCGAAAGTCGTGATGAATAACAGTGTATGGAAGACTTATGAATGAAAGCATTGCGATATCTAGAACCAGAGGTTCTCCCAGATGGAGGGAGAAGACTATGATGATTACTTGTTATAGTACACCAAACATATCACTGCGTGAGTCATTATATCATCTGCGATATCCATGAGTTAGAATTCTACATCAGACGAATGCAAAGAATGTTCTCCAGAGAAATTGAATAAAGAGAAATCTCAAGACTTTGAGCCATACTAGAAAGAGACTCCTGTATGTAGAAGACAACATGGTGGAGAACCTCCAGTGCACAGCAGAAGCGTGGTGAAGATTTCCTATGACATCAAGATGACTACTTAGAAGATCAGATCTACATGAAGCCTTCACAGTGTTCCAGACTACAGTACAAGCATTACATTATCCATGATAAAGTCCAGAAGGGAGAAAATGTTTTCTCAAATACATATCTCCACAGATGAGCAGATAAGCATACAATTTGGTAAAGCCTCTATTCAAGATGAAATAAATTGCATACTCAAACTAGAGCTCATGGAAATAACTCTCTTAGATGGAAGGGAAGACTCTCCAAACTAAAATAAGGTATGCAAACATTTATTTTTGTGATTGAAATAACTCTCTAGTTAGGAGGGAGGATTGAAAATATTATTTATCTTTTAATTGAAAAATAGTCCAGATTGGACAGATGCTTTCCTGTTCGGAAAGTGGATTGAGATTTGTAATGGACAGTGACTTCCCATTGCAGTTAACATGGGAGGTAGACTGATTGTTGATGTATCATATACAACGACTTCATATTATGGTTAACATGGGGAGTGGTCTAGGACAGTCATTCTTCTTGGTAGTCACTCTGAGTAGTGGTCAAGTAGAATGGTCTGCCTCGTCGGGCAGCCATTCTTTCGAATTTCACAGTTGTGAGTAGTTTCGAAGAATCGTCTATTTTGGAGGTTGATGCAGGACAGACATTCCTCGAGGGAAGACTCATTCTCTCCAGGTTACACTTTGTTTAGTGTCGGAGGAATGGCCTAGGGTGGGGAATAGTCCAGGCTCAACAATCATGGACAGTTATTCCTCGAGGGCAGACTCATTCTCTCCAAGTTACACTTTGTTTAGTGTCAGAATAATGGCCTAGGGTGGGGAATAGTCCAGCACAGTCATTCCTTAGGGCAGACTCATTCTCTTTAGGTTACACTTTGTTTAGTGTTGGAGGAATGGCCTAGGGTAAGGAATGGTCCAAACATTTCTCAAGGGAAGACTCATTCTCTCCAAGTTACACTTTGTTTAGTGTCAGAAGAATGGCCCAGGGTGGGAAATGGTCCAGGTTTAGAAATAAAAAATAATCCTTCTTCCTTGGTTGAGAAGAATGAGGCAGATAGCCCATTGTTGATATTCTATATTGAGGGCATACATTCTTTTAGATGTCATAGATGTGAGTGAAAGATTGGCCCAGTTGATTCAGTTTTTATCATAACATTGTTTCTATGCAGATGAAGACTATTGTGGTGGTAGATATTCTTTCAAATCTCACAGACGTGAGTGAAAGATTGGCCCAGATGATACAGTTTTTATCATAACATTGTTTCTATGTAGAATGCTCTCAGATATTTGTTATGAAGACTATATGACAGTAGATGAGGACTACTATGGTGAATATGTTTCACCGTTCGCAACCTTACGTTGCTGATCAAGTACTTGTGTGTTACCTGATGTGGTAGTTAATCATTGGATTGTAGTTATGTACTACTATGAATAGAGAAGGTGTGTTCTATCCTTGTTATAATTGCCTTGAAGACTATCAACAATTTATTGGAGACAATGATCATTCAGATGAATGATGAATAGAGATTTTCCAGATGGAAAATAGTTCAGAGCTTTAACTCGTCTTGTATCACTCTATGGTGAGAGTGACTTATCCAACATCATATCTAACTACTCAAATGATGTATGGTTTCGAGAGATGATGCAGTTGATGATGATGGTGATTCTCATGATCTAGTCATGAAATAGTCTAGATGACTATATTGATGCTACCGGGTAAATGGTATATTTTGTGCTCAAGTCCATTACCTATAAATACCTCTCTAGCTAGAAGGGAGTGTTAATATTATGGTAGCTGCGGGAGGTATTTACCCCCACGTGGGAACCTAATGAGGATAGAAGACTCCGGGAAGCAAGAGAAACCCTAATGAGTTGGCTAATAACCCTAGAAGCCTTGTCGACTCAAGAAGATAATTTATATTATTCTATTAGCCTCCAAGAGAAGAATTCGGCCAGAAATTATAATAATATACTGAACAGACACTTATCCAGAAGGAGAAGTCGGCCCCAACAAAACTGGCAGAACCACTTTAAATACAGGGCACCAGTTCTCATTTGCCATATCTCAGAATTGCAGTTCTGCAGTTTGGTGTGCATTACAGTTGCAGTCTTGTGCGCAGGTTTGGAGGAAGAGCTGGTGCAGCTGCAACAGCATCAAGATCTCAATTTTGGCTTGAATATCTCTTGGCTAGGGTTTGGAACATCGATCAGCTTTTTATGATGCGCTATCCTTCGGATTTGATGCGCTACTCTTTGTTTGGCTATCTAGCATAGGGTTTGCTTCTAGAGGAATTCTCAGTCAAGGTTAAGGTGCTTGGAGGGAGGCTTCAGCTTATGGTTGGGTGACGAAGGTATCGTCAATGGTAAAATGAGCACACCATCTTCTATATTCTAACAAGCACATCCTATACAAATTCCTTCATGTGTAGATTATAGTTATGATATTCCTTCAACCATATTTTTGAGGAAAGGTAATGATTGATACTTAAGCTGAGCATACCTTTTGTACCAAATTTCACTAGGATTGACTTCATCATGTATAACAGCTTCATCATTACATTCTAGTAGTCTGTATAGTCTTCCTTCACGAGTTCCAATAACTCTAGCATTCTCTATGCTAGAGTCTCTAGACCAATATAGTACTTCACCATCTACAAAGGCTATTATATTTCCTTTGTCTTCTAGGAAATATATAGGTACAAGATTCTTTTCTAAACCAGGTACATATAAGACATTTTTCAAATGAAAATTGTTACATGTTTTCAATTTGATGGAGGCTTGACCAATTCCTTTAACTGGATAGGTGTTCTTATCTCCAAGTTCTACCTTGTAGGATTTATTCTTTTCATTTAGACTAGAGAGTTTGACCTGGTCTCCTATCATATTCCTGGAATATCCACTGTCAATTATCCACATCTCATCTTCAAGAGTTCCTGTAAGAGTTGAATCGTGTAGATGATCTATTTTTTCATTCATGATTTATGTTGACTGATAGCTCATCAAACTTTGACTTTGACCCAAAATATCAACCTTGACAGTTTTTTCCTTCTGAGAGTGCCAATAGGTGTGATGGACTTAAGCGCACTAGATTATCCTCTCCTTGAGTAAGGTGTTCCATCATAAGGTGTTGGTTAATAGTTTTTAGGGTTTTGCAACTACACCTGCTAGTAACCCTAGCAATAGTTATTCAGTAACTACACCTACTAGAAACCCTAGCGACAGTTCTTCAACGAGCCTGATAATCTTAATGCTTAGCTTCCTTCTAGTGATTATATTGAATGAAGGAGCTGTGGGCCCATAATCTGTTAGAAAATTGGGTGTGATCGTTTAACCATAAACAATATAGCAATATTGTCACCCAACTATAGGCACAAATCCCATCCCCGGGCACCTTAAACTTGACAGAAAAGAATTCTGGTAGAAAATCAATAGCCAACCAATTCTAATGCACTAAGAAAGGATAATCAAGACTGATCAAAATGTCCAACCCAGAAAGACCCAAATTATAGATTGCAGTAAATGCAGTTGCAGCTACTCTCCAGACTTGCACACTACTAAATTTTTGCAGTTGTGAGATTTGTCTTCCAAATAAGCTCTAGTTTACTGTATTTATACTGCTCCTCCTTAGTTGTCTGGGCCGACTTCTCATTCTAGAAGCTAAAACCTCAATATTAAATATTTCCTTTACCTAACATGTCTTCTAAGGTTATGTCCAATTCTTTAGGGTTTCTTCTTGCTTCTTGGAATATTCTAGTCTCTTCAATGGTTACAAGTGGAGGTTAATACCTCTCGTAGCTACCATAATATCAACAATGACATAAAGCATGACACCATTTTTTAATTTTGGGCACAAAACCCAATGTACGTGGGTTGTAACGGTGAAACCTGCATACGCACATGTTGTATAGCTATTAGGGTGTGTATATGTGGAAAAATACATTTTTTAGCTCTGGGAATTGCAAAAAGGGACTTAAAGTATGCATAGGGAAATGGAAAATGTCTTTCGATAAAGTTGCATGGGGTGAGGAAAATCTTGCTATAAAAATTGCTCCTGAATGTGTGAGGTCAGAGGAGTATCTTCAATGGCCAAAATACATTATAATTCCCAGAAGTGGACTAATGGAGACCCAACTCGATGAACTAGTTGCTTATAAGAATATCACAATCCATAATGACTTTGTACACATGGATACCAATTTGCATTAAACTGCAGATCCACATGGAAATACTACAAACATTTGTTCATGGCCATGAATAGGAAATACAAAGGTAGATACATGCCATAGGATGTCATGGTCATGAACAAGGCCCAATGAAAACCAGTCTCACAATCAATATGAAGATATCTATGTACAATGGAGTACAATATGATCTCCCACGATCATTGAAGATATATAGGTATTGGTCCAATGAATGATATCAACAACTCAGGAAAGTTGTGACAATAAACTGATGTATTCAAGTCTTCTACATGATCCGCCAAAGGTGAAAGTCTACATCATGTGAATAAAGGAGTTGAGTTTGAACACATTGAGATTTCATTTTATTACCAGTCATTAAGATAAACCATTAACAAACATGAGACAACCTACCAATAATGAAAGTAGGTATCAAGGGACTCAGTGCATTCTTACAAGTGTGAATAAAGGAATTTATGTCGAACACTTGAAGAATCCATTGATCAGGATACATTGATGTATTCCCAACCATCGATGGTGAGAGAACCTTCCATTGATGACCGCAAGCCTCTAGGTACTGATAGGAAACCAAGTCTCGTTTCCTGAATAGAGATCTAAAGCCGGTGAAAGGAGACCTGTTGAAAGGAGAGCATTAAGGCATCTCTCATCAATCAACATGAGGTACAAAACAATACCTTGATGATTCGTAGGAAATTGGATGAAGAACATGTTCATGAACCAATGACCCTATGCATCTTTTGCATGCACCAAATGCAAGCAATGTATGCAAAATACCCTATGAATAGAATCCAATAAGGAAAATTGTCGAAAAAGGTGAGGAAACCACCAATAAGGCTAATAGAATCCAAGAAACTACACAAATCCTAATGTGTGAATATATTTCTTTTCGTCGAACACAAGGGAAACCCCCTAGTAAGAGACTAATGAGAAGATGTCAAGAGTTGGGTTCAAGGTTACCTACCCATAAGGAAAGTAGGATCAGGGTGCACAATAGGACTACAACTTCATGTAACTTTGAGACACACTGAGGGTAAGGCTGACATGCAAAGTCAAGATTTCTAAGAAATGGCCTACAGGATTATAGGCATCCTTCAAACAATAGCATGAGACATATGGAGGAATCTGGCAGCATATACTCAATGATGAAACTTTGTGATGCAGGAGGCACCAAAAAAACTCTCCATAGGGACTGGAAGAGTAACCACTCGGAGGAGTAAACTCTAAGTAATGAGATCAACTTCCTAAGGTCATGCTAAACCCAAAATTTGAATGACAAGTGGACTCAAAAGTCTGGGCTCTTTTCAAATGCAACACGACTGCTGTGAACATGAGGTAATATTCTTTTTTCACCCGTCTTGTTTTGTTTTTTCATGGGAAAATGAATGCCATGATACAAAGGAGGAAATGAGTGTCATGAGTATTAAAATAAATCCAATAGTGGAACATACCTATGCTCATTGCAAGGTGCTGCATGCAAGATATGGACACTCAGGGGAATGTTTCCTCCTAGGGTATAGGGTGTCAAGATACAAAGGATATAAATAAGGCTTTTCTTGGTTGATGATGCAAAATGCTGAGATAGTAGGATTATAATGCGAAATCAGGAACCAGAAATAGGCTCAATAATGCAAGCAAGAGGATGATATGCAATTACAACTTAACTCCAAAGAATGTCCTTTTTCTTAAATTTAGTCCCCTAGGCCTGAAAAAGTATAAAAAAATACCCAAGAGAATTCTTCTAGACACTAATGACTAGAGTATTCCCTTTTTGAAATTAGTCTACTTGGTTTGAAAAAAGGGTTAACCTTACACCTAATAGACATCCTTTCAAATCCAATTTAGGAGTGTGAAAGAGACAAGTTCACTCAACAATCTTTTCAGTTTTTGAGAGAGTCAGAAAAGAGATTAAACAAGACTCGTGGGAGTCCCATAGGTATAGGTCAGCATGCTTATGAGTAATAATATGAGGCTCGAACACAAAGTCATATTGGAACTATAAAGGACTCCCAATATTTATGAAATAATATTTGCATGGGCACCAGATGGAACAAAGGTTCTAACTAGGGAACCCATGTTTGGTAAGCCTCTACCATTCACTAACGACACTTCTAGTAGTAGTAAGGAGGTTCTGTGTCGCTAACAAAATGGGTTCATACCTAAAAAATATGGATCATTGACATAGGATAATGTAAAAATGCAAGATGGAGTGAGGACCTACCCTATATGATGGTAAAAGAAATTATACTTGCCAAAGTCATGAATGGGAAAAACAATGCTAGAAAATGCAAGAATCCCTAGATACAACCACCAAAACCAACTACTTCCACTACACCATTAGTCCACTAGGAAAAAATATTAGTAAAAACTATCTAAAGTGGGTAAAAAATTTCTATATATAGTAAAAATAACCAATTTTACCATATCATTCACATTTTCACCCAAATAGTGCATTTTGGACCAAATTTTCCCGCGACCTTCAAGTGCCTATTGTGGGAGCTACGAGCGACGAAATTGACAACTACCTGGACCAAGTAGGTACTGTTTGCCTCCTCTTCATTTCTAGTGGATTAGAATTTGAAATTAGGTCTCTCTTTTTGAGTTTTTTAATGCGCAAATTAGGAATTAGGGTGTAGCGAGTTGTAAATCATCGTGTCGCGTATACCCAGCCCTATACATGACTAATATCAAAACATAATGTGTATATGCAACCCTATACGCAACTTTGTAAATTTCATCTAACTTACAAGTCTGTAACTTGTTTTTCTTTAAGGAATTTGACTCAAAATTGGATTTTTCTTGCAAGATGGTACTTGAATGGAGAGAAAGAGAGGATGAGGAAGTTGATGTTGCAGTGGAAATATATCCAAGGGCCCAATTAGCATTAAAAGTATGTGGGATTTATATTTTTTGGTCTCTCAAAGGGATGAGGGCTCAAGTGAGGCTACCCCAAATGTTGGTGAACTTTTGGGATCTAGATATAGAGGCCTTCAACCTTGATGGGAAACCATTGAGAATTGAAGTCAAGGATATATAATTTCTTACAGGGTTGTCATGTCAGGGTGAGGTGGTAAACCTCAAATCCAGGGGCATTGGGAGTGGTATGAACATAGAGGACTACATCACCGCTCATTTTGTTGCAGGAACAAAAAAGGTAGGGACCCAACTCCCTATTAGGGTGATCAACAACCTGAGTTTAATGATAGTCCTTCTCGTGCTTCCACAAATCATGGGTTCAGACTCATTGCATTGGGCGTCAAGGACATTGATGTTCTACTCCATGAAGTGCTTACGACCCACATTATATGATTGGTGCACCTCACTACTGGCTACCATGAAGAGCCAATTGATAGACTGCAAACAAAGTAGGAAGAGGAACTTTGGGTTCACATCTATCTTGTGTAGTTTTTTCTTCGAGCGGGTTACAATATTGAGCCCTAGAATCGATATCGCTCCACATGGACCGCTTGATCTGGCCATGTCATGGTGGACCGAGGTGATGAGGCAGTTTGGAGGTGGTAGGGTACCAACCCCCTACATCGATGAGTTATTCTTCTGGTAGCACCGATAGGTGATATCCATGGAGGACTACCTTTATGCATGGATCGAATTCATAAGAGACCCAAACATTCCATTGCCACCAGGTTCCGCCTACAGAGACATAGGTATGGAACAATTTTCAAATATATTTCATTTTTTTGTGTTTTTTAAAGAGAATAAAAAAACACAAATGTTTTTGGATGGTGTCAAGTATTCTAACAAAAATGCTTTATTGTGAAGATGTAGGTCCACAACAGTCGGATGGATCCCATCGACACCAGTGGAGGAACAAGGGGGATGATCTAGTGGCAGGATATGCAGAGAGAGTGCTTCAAAATTTACAGGGAAACCTATCTCATTTGACACACAAGATTCCCATGTTAGAAGTAGAGAATCTTCCGGAGACGATGCAGTGACAGGTGGTGGGTGTGCCCCGTGCGTGGGTGTGAATCTTTTGGCATCTCACAAACACCATAGTATGCTATCATGACACACATCTGGCACCACAGGCGTATATTTCATGGTTATTGTATTGATCAACTGTATATGTATTTTGAGGGCGTGAGCCCCAATTTTGTACTATAACACCATATTTTTTGGAAAAATTAAATATTAAAAACATTGGTCTTCGACTTTACTTATATTAGAACTTATAGGTGTGTGATTATAAGTAATAAAATCAAAATGTCGTTCCAAAATTTGTACCCATAGGAACTGTTGGAGTAGAGTAGGGTCTCACACACGGTAACTGTCATTCAACTAACATACTACTAACTGGGAATCCAGGTGAACTTCTAAAGAACGAATACCATGTGAAACGACATCATGTAAAATATTTATAATGACGTTATATTCAACCACATTATTTGTTGATGGCCCTAGAAAAACGCCACCTGAATACACCAGTTGACCCTCAGGTCAGTAAAAGTCCCAAGCGATAGAAGATAAGTTTTGTGTATGAGGACTGGCACCATCTACGAATCCTAAGTAAACTGAAGCCTCCATTGACATCTTCCAACCAAGGGAAACATTGATAGGCAAGCCGATGAAAAAATCAAAAAATATATATACATTAAGATACACTAGTATACTTAGAGTTATGCCCAAGATTGGGGCTCAAGCGTAATATTTTTTCAAGTAGAGACCATTTCTGGGCTTAGCCAACATATTCCCTTCAAAATCTTCTAATTTGTAGGCTCCTTTTTCTAAGACATGTCACACGATATTAGGACCGTGCCACATGGGGTTGAACTTGCCTGCCCCTAACAGTTCTTTGGCTTGGTCATATAAGAGGACCAAGTCACCCTCACCGTACTGTAGGGGACAAAAATACTTATCATACTGGACCTTGACACATCATTTATTCGCTTCGATATCCGTAGAGGCATCTCGAATCTGCTCATCTAGACTCTCTAGGTGTACGAGGAAATCTTCGAGATCGAAAGTGTCAGGTAAGAGTTTAGCTGCCAATACAAGGGAAGGGATTTTGCGTTCAAAGAGACGGTCAATTCTTGGCCTCTTTTCATGTGACCGGGCGAATGACTGAATTTCTTTAGGTGAACGATCTGCGCCGATATATATATTTTCAATTTTATTAGGACTATGAGAGATATCGATCGTGATGGTAGGAGAAATACTCACCATGTTTCCTTTGGAATACATTTCATGTGTATCAAGTGGAACTATGGCCTGACCGACTATCTCACTTAAGTTAGATATAAAATTGTCTTGTTCGGTCCTAACAATCTCTCAGAGAAAGTAAGAGCGATGATGCATATCATCCCATGTCCTATCAGAACCATTTATGGCCTATAAGATTGCTCCATTTGAATGTAAAGTATCATTGATGCAATCATTTGAGAAAGACAATGAAGTGACCCATATGGATTGGAGAACAGGATCCCCCTCATTCGTCTGTGAGGGGACATGATCTAGGTTGGAAGTAGAGTCGAGAAAAGACTGATACGCTATCTCTTCCGCCAATAAGGGCATCGCCATTCCAATATGTGAATGACCTTCACAAAACAAGGTCGGGGAAGGTAGGGTTCGAGGGTCATTAAATTATGAAGTGCGGAAAGAAACATACCTCATTGACGAAGAAAACCTACTGAACATGGCATAGATATGATGAATTGGTGCCATGAAATCAAAGGTACCCATAAGGGAGGAATACATTCCAACACCAATATCCTCAATTGCTGGTTGAGAATTGTCGATCACATGGATTGAATTTCCAACTGATGCATTAGGGTTAGCGTGCACAAAGGATAATTGATCCATCGTCACGATTTTCCCATTGTGAGAAAAACATAAAGTATGGAAAATAGACGATACGACTATAGTCATAGCATAATTCCAATTACACCCAAGTAATAAGTTATATTCAAGGGGTGCATCAACCACCTTGACATCCACCTCCAATGTCTTCCCACCTAAATTGACCAGAAAGGTAGGAATAATAGCATGGGGACAAAAAGAACGACCATTAAATGAAGTCAACATAGTTGTAGATTGAGAGAGGGTTGGAGAGCCAATTAATTTCCAACATGTTAGGGACAACATGCACGTTGGAATTCCTTCATTAATGATAGTACGTTTGATCGTATACTTTTAGTAATCCACATGGATTTCAAATGGCGGGTGGTAAGGAAATAAATCCTTCACATGTGTGATGTCAAACTTGATAACCTTAGATCCAAAGGTCAAGAGATCCTAACACAAATAACAAGGAATTCCTTTATGAAGGCCACGTTTGGAGTACCTCCAAAGTCGACATCACACAAGGGGTTTGACCTAGATCCTCGACAATAGAGTAGTTATGGGCCGCTCTAGCATTAGGGTTATGGGTAGAGAGTTTAAGTACTCCTTTCAGAATACGAGGTGGAGTATCTGGATTTTCTATCTGTAAAGGTGTCTCTGGAGGAGGGGGAGACTCTAGAGATAGAATATCTTGTGAAGGATTGTAATCGCAAGAACGAGTGGCTACATTAATCTGATACTTTAACATATTTACACATAGACGATCATCATCTTGTGCTGGTGGGTTTTGACTCCCACTCAATGAAATTTGGGAATTAGAGGAGCTTGAGGACATGTGTTTATTATGTGGAAAAGAATTAGTCAGCACAGTGGGCGGTAGAGATAAAATCCTTGCAACTTCCTCGAGTTTGGGGAACAAGGGGGTAAGGTGATCATCAATACAAATATTACAAGGGAATTTCACCTTACACTTATCTTTCTTACCCTCACCAACATTAACCTTCAATCTATCATTGTTAGCATTTTACTTGGGTTTATTATCATTATTCCTCGAACCCTTATGATTTTTACCACACCCTTTCTTTTTATTCCCTCATGGTTGTTGGTTACCATTCAGGTTGGTCGACGACTATACATAATTCACATCCATCAACTTAGTGGGAGTGAAGGACACATACAAAGATTTTCCTCCTACAATATGATTTAGAGACAACTCTTTTAACTGGCTTGTCACCAAGTCTATAGATTTAACATTTGCAGAGCCTATAATGCCATCAACATGAGGCCCGAGATTTTTCCTAGGGTCGTAGTTTGACCTTGGTGTGTCAGTAATAATTTCGTATAACATCCCGGACTGAGCATATATGAGATCTAACTACTCATGGGATTTAATAATCCCTTCTTCTTCATATGTTACCCGAAATGTAGAGACATCTTTCGAAATATAAGGCAATAAAGACTTAATAAACCATTCCAATAAGAAATCTATTGGAATGTAAGCTTTGATCAACCTCTTCCATCTACACCACTCTTGGATGTGATCCAAGATATGGGTGGATTTGTCCTGGCAGAGGGCCGACAAAATTTCTATGTAGTCATCATAATGAACTGACAATTGGAAGTGGTTGAGGAAAATTAAAACCATTTGATTAAAATTCCCATATGTCCCCCTTGGTATCTATATGTACCATTTTGTTGCAACCCTCATGAAGGTGCATTGAAACAATATTAAACGAATAGAATTGTCGTTAAGGGAATTGGAAGAGAACAAAAGAGGGAAAGTAGTGATGTGATCACCAGGATCCTCACTATTCTTTCCCTCAAATTTTGAAATATCCGAAGGAATCTTGGTGGGGATTGGGGGCCATGTGGGTTCACGACGCACCTGGTCATTCAATAATATCGAAAATTCTGGAAAATTAAGCGTGGACAGAGAGGGAAGTCAAGGTTCCATCATCTGACCCCAAGCTCCCGAGAAAGATTGATGTTGGGGAATTTCATCCCATCTAGGGTTCTGGTATACACCATGGCCCTATCCAAGATTGTAAAACCCCCTCCAAACTTATTCATAAGGGGTTGGTTGGGAACCATTCTAGTAGGAATGTTATGATGAGGGTTGTAAATATGTCCCCCAACTGGAGTATCTCTAGGTTGGGGGTTGCCCAAAGTATGAAACTGACCTCCTCCAGGTGGAAATATGGAGGATAGAAGTGGATTTGTCATGCAAAAAGTGTTGGTCAGAATCGTTGTGGAGGGGGTCGATTTAAAGGACAGAGAATAAGCAACAACTTGTCTGCCTGGTTTATTACTCCATCTACGAACATTAATGCTAGGATTAAACCTTGGGTGAAAAGGAGGTAGGCTTCCAACCGTAGGAGTCATTTGGAGAATATGAGAACCTCCAAACGAGAATGGAATATGTAGATGATCCATTCCCCCAAATCCAATACTAGGATTTGGATTAGATGTTGGAATGGAGGAAGAAAATTGTGATGTGAAATTTGACATACCATAAGAAAAAGGGCTAGAGGTTGAAGGGATGGACTGAGTATTGTATCCCATCGAACTAAAAAGAGAACCAAAAGGGTTCATTACTATAGTTTGAGTACTAACTACAGGTCGTACATGAGTGATTATGGCAACCTATGGCAGTACAATCATAGTGGTCAAAGGCGTAGAAGGAGTTCCATTAACCATAGTAGGTATGGGAGTCAAAGGAATCCTTATATATTTATGACTTGAATCAATACTCATACTTGTATGATCATAATTCTGGTAGTTGGAGGTGTGCGTAACACGTTTGATAACTTTACACCTTTTAGAAGGAAAAGACTCAAGATGCAGTGGTAATTTAAACAAACAGTGAGACCTACAAGGAATTTGGTATGGCTCCACGATGACTCAATACTTGAGATATAAAAACAAATCCTAAGGCCAAATAAAAATCAAAGAGCACACCAAAATAAACAAAAAGGCCAATATGCACACAAAGAGGATAAAGTGGCTAAAAGGGGCCTCCCTCCCTAAAGTAGATATGCCTCGCCCAAGAGGGGCCTGAGACTCCCTTCAAAAGATCATAAGTTTTGAAATCAGTACGACCCTTATCTGACCTAGGGTACGTGCAAAATAACCCTTGCAAGTAACATATGTGGCTACCTATGTCAAGAAACTAAAGCCACCACGATATAACCATTGCGTAGGAAAAAAATCATAAGTTAGGTCCACTGTATGTGTAGGGTAACAAAGATTGAAATCTTGAAAGCACCACCTCTCACAGAGGTAAAGGCACTAGCAAGACCCCCATATATGAATAGATCCCCAGAAATATCTCTGACTCTAAGAAGGTGTTGGAGGGATATCTCCTCAACCAACTTCACACGACCTCATGCTTAACTTCAGTGTGAGTGGACCCTTTTGACATCACCAATTATACAATGGATTTCACTACTCCCTTAGTCAGACACATATGTTGAGTTTAATAGCCTTGGAGAATTTTACTCACAAAATCCTTTTCCAGGGCTCTAAATCTTAAGCTAGTTTGTGCATCCTGAAAAATAAAATCATTTCTAATCCATTTTAAATTTATCAGCGTCACTTTTAGTGGATTTGTTTACTCAAAATATGTGGTCATGAAACTGATGATGTTATGACTCAACAAGTAAAAGAAATGAATATGAATATAATGTAAAGTCCTAACCTCAATTCTCAATAAATGATACACTTTTAAAAAATGCAACTTTCAATTCAAATCTGCAATTTCAAATAATATGCAATACTTCCATACATGTATCAAGATCAATGATAAGAACCCAAAAGATCAAATACCATAATCCAAAATGTATTATTTTGTATTTTCAATATAAAGGAAATGAAAATGCAAGCACTGAACGACAACTTGATATATAAACCCTATTGTAAGCAAAAAGAGACAAACCAAGAAGGATACCAAGAAGCAAACACCCGGCCCAAGATGCAAGGACAATTAATGAAAAAATATGATGAGAAATAAAAATCACCCGAAAATTCAACCAAAGAAAGGTTTCATATCACTCTGCAGGCATTTAACAATCATGAAAGATACCCAAGAAGAATCAACAACCATCAAAACTTACCTAGAAAACACCAAACTCAGTAATCAAGCAAATAAGGATGATGTAGGTGACTGTTTAGGAAAACATCATGCATGTACATGCCCTATAGAATGATATCTCGCATATGTACACGTATGTTGAGGGAAACCCATGTATATGTATTGAAATACTGCCAGGTTAAGGTTAAGGATAAGGCCAAGAAACTTAGACTCAAAATGAAAATAGGTTGTCAAGCAATCAGATGACAAGAAAAATTAAGCTAACTTAGAGAAATCAAAGGATAAAAACACTCCAAACCCAGAAAAGAAGATTCACTCCCCATATTGTTGCCAATTATTTTACGAGGAAAATCACTCTATGGCATGGGGTAAACCACAACAGATGGAATGACTGCAAAAATCAAGTCTAGCCTCAAGTATGTTATATAAACAAAGATGCTAACAAAACAAGATAAATATCCTACCTTGTCCAGATGCTCAAAGAATACCATCATTGAGCACTCGACTCAAATCTATACACCTGCAACTTGTCCTCAACAACCAAGATACACAAGCATATGGTGATAATATATAATGTTATCACATATAATAGCATAATCCATCAATATTCATAACAAATATGCCCATGAAATAATAATTCAAATATTTGCAAGACATTGATTGGATGAGAAAATAGTATTTCTATTAAAATATGATCAAGAGAAGTGTATGAATGACAAACTTGTATGTCGACATGTCTTGGAACTAAGAAACTAAGTCCTTTCCAGCTGGGCCTTGACCACTTCAATCCTCCACCAAAGGCAAGCTCATATAAGAGAAACAATGAGGTTATCCATCAAAGAGGGAAGCGCTCGGGGGATTAACAATGTGTTCAGACTTAAAAGGACAAAGGGATGCAGACTCAATATGAAGTGAATAATTTCTCCAGAATAAATTTTCTCTCAAAGTTGAATTCTTCTCCCTCTTCCATAGCTTGGATATGGCCCATTTATAGCCTTCAAATGGAATTGAAGGGTCGAGTCAGAAATTTTCCAGTATATGGAAGGTCAAGGGTCATGGATCTCATGACGTGACATGGAAACCCGACACCATTTTTTAATTTTGGGAACAAAACCTGATGTACGTGGGTTTTAATGGTGCAACCTATGTATATGCATGTTGTATAGCTATTAGGGCACGTATATGTGGAAAAATATGTTTTTTAGCTCTGGGAATTGCAAAAAGGGACTTCAAGTCTACATAGGGAAATGGAAAAGGCCTTTTGAGCAAGTTTTGTGGGGCGAGGAAAATCTTTCTATAACATTCCCCCCATCTGATGGTGTTTTTCTGACCTCCCCCCACCCCTCATCGATCTTGAGGCTCCATGTGACAGATTGACCTTTCGGGCAGATGGAAAGTTTGTATGATGAAATAGTGGATTATGGTTGCATCCCATCACATGAGCCAACCTTTATCGCTCAATCAGAGTTTTTGGAACATGATACCTCATTCCCATACATCTCCCGAAGGAATCCGGATCATCAGTGTGAGGGAACTGGAATTATTGAAGCACACACAAAGGATTGACACAAACTGGAGGAATTTAATTTAGTTGGTAAGGTTCTGGATAAATAAGGAAATGGTAACCTCCAATGTTCGGACTCTCTTTTGACTATTTCTCCCTATATTGTGAATCTCAAGGCATGGAATGTTGGTAGTCTGTAAGGTGAGAAAGGGAAAAATGTCCCATCTATTTCTAATCGTGGCATTGTGTGAATATGTGGAAAAAAATTTCAAGTTGTATCTGTGATAAAGGGGGTCCTATGAGAATGGTTGTTGGAGAGGATATCTTAATAGACAAAATCACCCTCTTTGAGGATAAAATGTTGGTTGGGAGATTTAGCGGAAAATCACCCCACATTTTCGATCTCCAATCTTGGATTGAAAATGAATGGAATCCTTTGTTGGGTTATCTACCTGAGACTCGTGTCTTAACAAGGGGTTGGGCTTATTTTTTGCTGAAGAATGAAAAATATTGTGTTGACCTTCTCAAAAGAAACTATTCATGGGGTCCATCGGGTTTATTTCTCAAACCTTGGTCAATTGATTTTCATCCATCAAGAGAGCCTATTTCAGTCATGGAAGTATGGGCCATTTTTCCAAGTCTTCCCCTATTGCTTTTGTCAAGAAAGGTTCTGGATACTATCGGAAATAAAATAGTTTTTTTTGTGGGCCTCGAACCCAATTGGGCATCAAACAATGAATGACATTGGGCCTAGGTTTAGGTAGAGGTAAATTTTCGGGAAGGATTGGTTGGGAGCCATGACATTTTTTATGGGGACATCACTTAGCACCAAAAAGTGGATTATTAGAAAATCCCTTTTACATTGCCATGGGTGCCATGAAATCGACCAATTAAAGTCTAAATGCCCGAGGCTTGCGCCCTGGGGCCAACCATCTAAGAATGTATGGAGACAAAAATCCACTATTGTTTGGGAATAAATAGTGGAGACTCTTTCGATAGAAGGGAAAAATGAAGATGTCATCTTGGAGCTCAACTCTGCAAAATATTATATCTTATCCTTAGGATACCTTTCTCTTCATACCGCCAAATCAGGTATGCATAATATTAATCCTATTTCTCCTTCTTCTTTGTATTTGATTGTTTCTTTCGAGAAATGGTGGATCATTTCCCCTCTCATGTTCATATTTCCTATTTGTCTTTGTTTCC
>ML826067.1:24757-51109 GCA_009831015.1 Picea engelmannii | reverse complement strand
CCTTTCTCCCCTTGATTTCTCTAAGGTTCCTCCCATTCAAGGCCCCCCTGACCCTTCCCCTGCCTTGGTTATTAACAACCCTTCCTCCCTCTTCCCAACTCCTTCCCTTTACAAGTCACCTCCCTCCCTTTCTCCTAATCCATTCGGTCCCACGTTTTCTATTTCTCCTCTTACCTCTAGCCCCTCAAAATTCCTTGACCCTCCTTTGCTTCCCCCTCCCTCAAATTCCCTCTCTCCCCCTTTACCCTCTTCTAAAATATATGTGCTTCTATAATAGACCCAAAATTCCATATATATAAAAAAATTGTTAGGTTGTAAATAAGGAATCGTGCTTCGTCAACTCTTATCTTGACAACATAAAATTAGATATGTCCTTAAAACCTAAGCTGCAAAATTCTCACCACTTAAATTTGTTCTTTCTTCATGTAGACTAATTTAATTCACTTAGAAATACTTAATACATTTTTCATCAAAAATCCTATCTCTAAAGTTCTCAAGAGTCTTATTGTCACTATCAATATCAACATAGAGCCAACAAATATTTAATCATTCATCATTAGGCTCAATATTTAATTCCTATCAAACTCAAAGACTTGTATTCAATTTTCATTGATTAACAATAATCTAAGGTTCTTCTCTTTTAATTTCCAATGAGTGACATAATACCAAACTTTTATGAATTTTTGTGTGACTCTTCTATAAGAGACTATAAAGTTAAAAATAGAGTATTATTAAATCCTTTATTTAAAGGATAAAACCTTGGAAATAAACCCTTATTATAGAGATCCCTTCATCGCTCCAACGAACTCTTTTTCTAGGAATGAAGTGTACCTTTACACATCTCTCCAAACTATGGTATTCCTTTCGAACTTTACCTATGCCATGCATGCATTATAGTTTTTTTCTTGTTTTATTTTGTATTTTGAACATGGTGATAATGGAAATTAATAAGGAAAGGAAATTTGTATGAAAACAAGTAGTTTAAACCTATTAGAGGTTTCCTAGTGAATGAGGTTGGAGATAGTTTTCATTTTCATTCTTCAACGTTGTCCTCTCTTGTTTTTCTCCACTTGGCTCTGTATAGTCTAAATATTGAAAAAAACTCTTTTCATTATTTGATTTTTTTAAAACTATTTTTAATTTGTTATTATTATTTGTTTCATCTTATATAATAAAGGAGATAGTTTTCATTTTCATTCTTCAACATTTTCGTCTCGTGTTTTTCCACTTAGCTCTATATAGTCTAAATAACCAGTTGGTTTGATGGGGCATCTCAGAGGAATAGAGAAATAAGTGGAGCTGGGGGCTTAATTTCTCTTACTGAGCAAATTTTTTATAGATGGTTCCTTAACAGTGGTAGGGGTACAAATACAAGAGCCGAACTACTGGGTGTTTGGGCTATTCTCACCTTGGCCCATAGATTGTCTATTTCAGATATCCTCATCCTCGGAGACTCAAAAGTCATTATTGAAATTAGCTAAAAAATGTTGGTTCTTTGCAGGTAAGATCTATTGAATGCTGGAAAGAGCAGGTGAATGAACTTAAAAATATTTTTATTGTCGTCACCTTTGATCATGTCTATAGAGAAGATAATCAAGAGGAATATTTTTCTTTCCAAAAAGGCGACTACAGATCCACCTGGAACCCTTTTTTACAATCAGCATATCAATGGACATGAGGGGCGAACTTACCATCTGAAGTTATACTAGAATGGGTTTTGTGCCTATCGACCTCAGGTTTCTGAAGGAAGTGTTAGAAGTAAAATTCAGATATATATTTTTTTGTGGCAATATATATCAGTGGGAAAGACTTATCTGCTATGATTATGATAGTGTTGATGCAGTCTATAAATTTTGATTACAGTTTGGACATGTTGCTTTTCAGTTGTGAATGATATCTTTTAAGATATAGCTTTCTTAGATGGAGATATTGAAAAGGTTTGGCCTTTGATTGTAAGGGCATATCAGCAATGTAAACTAATTATATTATCTAATATAATGCACATTTTTCATGTGGAAAGAAAAAGTCTAAATATTGAAAACAACTATTTCCATTATTTGATTTTTTTTAAATATTTTTAATTTGTTATTATTATTTTTTTCATCTTATATAATAAATCTTATGAATAAAAAGTTAATATGTGAGCCTGCTCACATATATGAGAGAAGGCTCACATATATGTGAGAAAGATCACATATAATGTACATTTTCTATGTAAATTAAAATTGAAATGAAATTCTAAATATAACTACATTATGAATTTTTTATATTTAATATAAATTAAATATATAAAATTCATTATATTATTAAAAAATACTATTCTTTATTAAAAATTATTTTTTGGTTATTTGTGCTTTATAAGATATTATAAAAAACATTTGGTATTGGTTAACATACTATTTAGAACTCCACATAAACCGATACTACTTAAAACTTATGTCATTTTTTCAGATACTACTAAGAAGTTTTGGTTTTTTCATTCACTAACAAATCTATGAAGAAAATAATTGTTGTAATTTGAGGGGTGCATGTTCGGTTGTACTAGACACCTCAATAGACACTCCATTAAGTTTTTTTGTCTAAGTTTTCTTGTCGCATTTGTAAGAAGTTGTGAGCTTTTCTATAGGCAAGTTGTGTTCCCCATGTTCATTAAGCATTGATTGAATATGTGATCATGTAGCATGTATCTTTGGTTTCGAGCAGTATGAAGCGCTCGCCATGATACAACACAACTATCCTTGGTTTCAAGCATGACGAAATGTGGTATTAAGTCCACTTTGGTAGAGAAATGTGGTATTAAGTCCACTTTGGTAGATAAGAGGGTGTTTACTTGTATGCTAACTTGATGATGTATCGATAATTTGAATTTTCGATTAACATGTGAAATTTGAGATATGTGAGATATTAATCTAAGAGTCTTAGAATTGGTTAGGACCAAGTTTTGTTTAAGGAGGAGTGTGAAGTCTATTGCATTGATAATGATAGTTTTATCGGATGTAATTAAGGGGGAGTGTTAAGGAAAATACCTAATTACATCCTTAACTAGTTAATTAGTTAGTTTACCTTTACACGAGTTGGTAACTTCGTAACTTCTTGTAACTATATTGTGTAAAAATACATGTTTATATTAATAAAATATCAATAATATAGAGTGTTACATCAATTCTGTCTCTGATTATCAATAGTGTAGAGTGTTACATCAACTCTATCTCTACTTATTGTTGGCCATGCTTCAATTGAATGGTTCTTTCATATTGCATATCATCATCAGGCTCTGGTCAAAGATTTTTCCCTGAATGATCTCATATTACCAAGCTATGCCATCGAGCACCCTTGCCACTATATATAATCATTCATCGATCAATCTATTCATAATCCATTCGCAGGAGAAGATTGATCTTAGTCTCAACAAACAATTGTTTATTTGGTCCTTTGTCTGGATATTCTCTCCATTCGGAGGAAGTGGAAATTTATAAATCTCCCCCTGTAATAGTAGCAAATGCAAATGGATATGCACTTCCATGACTGTTTTGGGAGAGTAAGTATATCAACTCTCAAAACAATCAATAGTTTATATCAATTTCATGAATAATATAAATAGTTAATTGATACGCTTACAGGGATGTGATGGATCAATACTTATGGACTCCACGCCGGGGAATCAAGCAGAGAAAGACTCACCGGTAAAAAATCCTAGCCTTCAAGGTTCGAAGTCATTGACTAAGCAATGTCAATATTGGAAGCCAAATGTCTGAATGTGGTCTCATGTGCAGACATCCTTGCTTTCGCTGCAAGAGATAACGCTTATCAAGTGGGTGATTAATCATATCATTCAATTGCTACTACCATATCCTCGTGACAATAAATAGGGCAAGCTAGGTAAGTTTTTGGCCTATGATAGTGTTAGATTCAAAATGAAGAAAATAGAAGAAACATAATGTAAATAACTGAAGCAATCAATAAATCATGATGAAGAGAGATAAATAAACAAAGGCAGAAAAGGCATACTCTATTCATCAATGCTTTTGTTAATCATCATGTACATAGATGTACATATATAATACAAAAGACCATAATTGTCATGTAACTGGATAACAGTTAGGTTAACTTAACTATCCAACTAACTTATGATTAGTGTTTTAACATCCCCCCTTAATCATAAGTTCGTTCTTGCCTGAAAAACTGCCACTACTTAACAATCACATGTGTCAAGCGAATATTCAGAAGGCTGGCTAAAGATGCTCTCTGAACTCTGAAAAGAAAATAGCAGAAGTTGATGTCTTCTACTAAATTGGTGGATTAAGGTTGACCACAAACTCAGCTGGTGGTTTCAGGAAAACCACAAACCAATCTGGTGGTTTCGGGATGACCACAAACCCAATGTCTAGCAGAAGCTGATGTCTTCTACTAAATGGCATGGTTTTAAGTTGACCATAAACTAACAAGAGCTCAAGGCTAAAAAATCTGAAAATATAACAAGCAGAACTTCATGTCTTCTGCTCAATTGGTGGTTTTAAGATGACCACAAACCATATCAAAAACAATATCATTTGTTCACAGGCTCTAAATCAAACTTGGAACCTGACTCAAAATCAAACTTGGAACCTGACTCAAGTAGATTTTCCCCATGTTAGGGACAAGTGGTTCCAATTCTCTTGACCGTCATTCACAAGTATGGCCAAGAAGAGATCCAACACATCAAACTGTTTTTCGAGGGACTCTGAAGACTCGATCTTCAACTCAGAAGACTACATCAACTGGGCCTCGATCATACCCTAAATCATCAAATCTTGAAAAACATTCATGTCCATCAACTATAGAAATATCTCCAATCAAGTACGAATGTACTTGTGTATAAATTCGGCGATAAGACTGCTCCAATAATTTGGCTTCCAAACGTGAATGCCAATTCCCTAACCATTCAAAATGAATTTATTTCTGCTTGCGCTTTTGACACCTTACTGAGGGATGATTTGTCTTCTCACAAAATTTGCATGGCTGAAGATCAAAACAGTTTGACTTATCATGGCCAAACCGATGACAGTGTTTGCACTGTATGGTTTCTTTATCCGACCGATTAGCAACATCATCATCAACTATATCCTATACCTATTCCTTACCAATATCCGCAAGCTCTGTCGTCTTATCATCATTCAAAAAACCTCCACTCACAAAGCAAATAGGTTCGCTATAATTAGGAAAATGAAAAAGGTTGTTAGCATCTTGTACATATCCTAGTCCATATCGATTTCGTTTAAATCGTAATTATTCCCATGGTCGAACAATACATTTGATGCAAGAGCATCACCAACACATCAAGCGAGCCAGCATGGAGCGAGAGACAGCTGGACAAGCCAACACAAATTTTGAATACTTTGGGATTGTTGCGCAAGTATTAAATGAGTCATTTAAGAGAAGTCGCACTTGTATATTGTAATGGACCTTGAGCCTTTAAGCTCTCGTCCTTAGGTAGATAGATGCCATTTATTCTATTTAATGCTGGTAGATAGGATTTTAAGTCTAGATTTGATAGTTTTAGAGTTCGAGAGGGAAAACGGATATAGACACCCTCATTGTACATTGTAACATATTGAGAACAGGAGAAAGAAGAGAAGAGAAAACAGAGAACTGTGTGAAGAACACCCATGTACAGATATTAAATTAATAGAAGAAAGCTTTGATTCAAATCCATGGTTATGTGTCTATTCACTGTGTATTGATATTATGCTCATGGATGTTTTGATTCCTGTCATGCATTTGCTTTTATATGATGTGTATGTGATTTCATGGTGAATTAGAAGTCCGAAAGGAAGAGGGAATTAGTTTCAATTATTTCTCTACTCTGAGCCAGAGAATTCCTGCAAGGAGTGCAGTGGAATTTGTCCGCAAGGAGTGTGTTGACAGAGGCTTCAGATAGAGATAAATTTTGTTCTAAGTTCCCAGAAAAACAGCTGAGTAGAAGTGTTGTGCAAGGAGTGCACAGGCCAAGGAAAAAGTCTCAGAGTTGCGACTCGGAACAAAGTATTGAAGACTGCTGTTGTAGGAGTGCGCAGAGTCAAAAGAATTCAACACTTAAACAAGGTTGAAGGGTTTCCGCAAGGAGTGCGTGCAAGGCGTTGTGAGAAGGACTTGAAAAGTCGGGGACAAGCTCAGGAGGAGTAGGCCTTTGAGATTTTTCAAAGGATTGCATAGGGAGAGTTTGTGCATTGAAGCGTTCGAGCAAGAAAAAAAAGCTCGCGGGCAGGTGAACAAGTATTTTTGGAGGAAGCACTTGTTTCATTTTGTAGGAATCATCAAGGACGAACGAACGGACTGAATCATCCAAAAGATTTCGCGAAGTCCCATGGAACGTTGGATCTTGCAAGGAGCAAGGAGGCTACAGTGCAGGTGCGGAAAAGGTTCGAAGCTCAGGAGGGCAGGAGCCGTCGATCGGGATCACGAAGAGAATGGTTCTACTCGTGGAGATCGCCCATCAGGATCTCGTGAGGAAAGTGCCCAAGACTAGGTGATGGGAGTCACGAGACTGCGACACGCGATATCTCGGGTGGTTACGTAAGTTGTGTGGGACCGCAAGAGTGAGTAGAAGGCAGGTGGCAGATATCGCGAGATCTCGCGAGCTCGGGGTTCGCAAGGTGAGGTCCCAAGATTTGGGTACTCCAAGTCACGAAGAAGCGAGGACGCGATGTCGCGAAAAGCGTGATAAGGTCATATCGGCGTTTCGGCGCATCAGGTATCGGAAGTTGGAAATCTAAGGACTTGGCATCACGAGAAGCGAAATCGCGATAGAGTGAAGTCCCGATAGATGAATAAAAATTCAGCGTCGACTAAAGCATCGGGTCTCAAGTCTTGAGGGTCCGAGGGCATAGTGCTCGACTGCTGAACTCGCGACGTCGTGAGTGCCAATCCTCTGAAAGGAATAAGAGAGGATCGCGTACGAAGAAAACCTGTGGGGTGCAGTTTCCCTATAGGGAAATAGAAGAACCATTGAGTTCTTCGGGCCGTTTAGAGAAGAAGGTCCTTTGTGAGCGGACTTTCTAGTGAGGGTGCGCATTTACGTCAGGTTTGGTATCAGAGCGGGTTTAACTCTTTGTTTTCTATAGCAGAGAGAGAGAAAATTCACCATGCTGCCCAGAAGAGAAAGACAATCACCTGATCTAGAAGACAGGGAGGTGCGAAGAAGAGGCAGACCGGTAGGAAATCCAGAAATGGGGAGACAGATGAGAGATCTCTGAGTGAGACTCGAATAGATGGAAACAACGCAGAGATTCATAGCCAGTGCTGGAGATCTAAGTGACTCCGAAGGCGAAGTTGAAGCCGAACAACAAGAGGAAGTTGTAGCCGAAGATGCATCAACTGAACGGGTTATAAAAGCTATCACCACAATGGGTGTAAAGGCGAAAATGGATATTCCAGTCTATGAGGGAAACTTGGATGCAGAAGAGATATTGGACTGGATCCGAGCTCTTGACACCTACTTCTATTATGAGGATATCAAAGAGGATAAGAAGGTTAGACATGCTATCACACGCTTTAAAGGACATGCACCATTGTGGTGGGACAAGCTACAATCTAACAAACGCTACAAAGGCAAGCAAAAGATCAAAAGCTGGGATCGAATGATTGCGAAGATGAAGGCAAAATTCATCCCAAGGGATTATTAGATCACACTGTTTAGGAGGATGAAAAACTTGAGACAGAAACTGATGACAGTGAAAGAATACACTGAGGAATTCTATCGACTGAACATCAGAGCAGGTCATCGGGAGAGCGATGATGAGAAGGTTGCCAGAATCTGAATGGTTTGAGATACGACATTCAGGATGAATTAAGTATGGTTACCATCAGGACGGTGGAGGATGCTTATCAGATGGCTTTGAAAGCAGAGGAGAAGTTGAGCCGTAAGCAAGGTCAGTGAGGACGAGGCAAAAGTCAGCCCAGAGGCAAGGCAGTTGCCCAGGAAAAATATTAGAAACCCAAGGAGGAATGGAAGAAGCCTCAGGGTAGAGTAGAAAGAGGTGGTACCTCATAGAAAGAACCACATATTGAATAGAGAGGGAAACATAATGAGCAGAAGGGAGATTATGCTGACGTAAATACTTTTCCTCGTACCTGAGGCAGAGGAAGAGGCCGAGGTGGAGTAATCACATGTTTCACATGTGGGAAGAATGGGCACAGGTCATTTGAGTGTCCAGAGAAAAAGAAGGACATTGGAGAAGCTCACATTGTAGAAGCGCAGAAGCGTGATGCTGAGATGGAAGACACAGAGGGCGGAAGATCACTGATGATGCATAAAGCTCTCTTAACACCTGGGAAAGAGGTGGAGGACTCAGCTCAGAGGACCAGACTGTTCAGAAAAACTTGCAAGACCAAGGATTGGGTATGCAAGGTTATAGTGGATAGCGGTAGCACAAATAATCTCGTTTCAACCGAGATGGTGGAAAATCTGGAACTAGAGACAACTGATCACCCAAGTCCATACAAGGTTTCATGGCTATAGAAGGGACATCAGGTGAGTGTCACCAAACAATTCTTGGTTGAATTCAAGATAGGTGGGTATAATGATAATATTTTATGTGATGTTATTCCCATGGATGTATGTCATTTATTGTTGGGTAGACCATGGCAATATGACATAAATGTGGTTCATGATGGGAGAATGAACACATATACTTTAGAGAAGGATGGGAGGACACACAGGTTGCTTTCGATAAAGGATAAGGAGGTGAAGCCGGAAGTGAACAACACAATACTTCTCATGAGTGGGAAAGAACTTCTCACAGAGATGGAGAAGAAAGAAGATCGACAATTCTTTGTGGTCAGAAAGTCGAGGATTGTTCTGACTAGCACTAGAGTGGATGATCTACCAAATGAGATTCAGGAACTGCTAGAAGAGTTCGTTGATATTGTGGTAGATGAATTACCTCATTCGTTGTCGCCGATGAGAAGTGTGAATCATCACATAGATCTCATACCAGGAGCCAGTGTGCTGAATAAAGTTGCGTACAGGTTGACACCGCAGGAGAATGAGGAGGTCAAGAAGCAGGTACAGGAGTTGTTGGACAAAGGATTGGTCAGGGAAATCTTGAGTCCATGTGTTGTTCCGACAGTACTCAATCCAAAGAAGGATGGAGGCTAGAGAATGTGTACAGATTCTAGAGCGATCAACAATATAACCATCAAGTACAGGTTTCCACTGCCAAGAATGGATGATCTGATGGATTGCTTGAGTGGGGAAAAGTATTTTTCAAAGATAGATTTGAAAAGCGGATACCACCAGATTCGCATGAGAGAAGGCGATGAGTGGAAGATAGCCTTCAAAACCAACGAAGGACTGTATGAATGGCTAGTCATGCCGTTTGGCTTGACAAATGCACCAAGTACTTTTATGAGGTTGATGAATGAAGTCCTGAGGGAATTCATCGGGAAATTTGTCGTCGTATATATGGATGACATACTGATCTTCAGTAAGACAAAGGCTGAACATCTGAAGCGTTTGGCCATTGTGATGAGGAAGCTACAGCAGGAGAAGTTGTTGGTCAACATGAAGAAGTGCTCATTCATGAAGACAGAGATCATTTATTTGGGTTTTGTTATTTCGGCGAATGAATTGAAGATGGATCCGGATAAGGTAGAAGTGATCAAGAATTGGCCATCACGGTGAAATGTTTTTGAGGTGAGAAGTTTTCATGGACTGGCTAGTTTCTACCAGAAATTCATCAGAAATCTCAGTGGAATTAGCGCAGCGATGATGGACATAGTCAAGAAGTGACATAAGTCTTTTCATTGGATTGAAGAGGCGAAGAAAAGCTTCAATCTGTTGAAGCAGAAGATTACGGAACAACCGGTGTTGGTGTTGCCGGATTTCCAGAAGACATTTCAGGTGAAATGTGATGCAAGTGGATTTTCCATAGGAGCGGACTTGAGCCAGGAGGATAGACCAGTTGCATATTTTAGTGAGAATCTGGATGAAGCAAGGCCGAAATAATCCACATATGATAAATAATTTTATGCTATCATACAAGCATTGAAGAAGTGGAGGCATTACTTAATCCCAAAAGAATTTGTATTATACAGTGATAATCATGCATTGCAGTTTGTGAGTCAACAAGAAAAGTTGAATCAGAAGCATGCAAAATGGGTAGAGTATATGCAGAATTACACATTTGTGATTAAGCACATTTCGGGTACTGCTAACAAAGTGGTTGATGCTTTGAGCATAAAATGTTTGTTGTTGCAGGAATTCCGAGTCAAAACATTGGGTTTTGAAAATCTCATGGATATGTATGCAGAAGATGCAGATTTTGGAGAAGCGTATGAAGCAACTGAGAATCCAGTTCTCAGAGATAGAAGCCCTTGGATAGATTATATGATCTAGGAAGGATTGTTGTTCAGAGGCAATCAACTTTGTATTCCAAATTGCTCCATGAGGGAGAACCTGTTGAAAGAAAAGCACAGTGGTAGATTAGTAGGACATTTTAGCCATGACAAAACATTCGCGAAGTTGAGTGAATCATATTTTTGGTCGGGCATGCGAAAATATGTTAAAAGATTTATTGAAAGATGCAGGATTTGCCAACACTCGAAAGGGAGGAAGCAAAATGCAGGGTTATATCAGCCATTTCCCATACCAGAGAGGCCATGGGAGGCAATAAGCATGGATTTTGTATTGGGCTTGCCAAGGACACAAAGAGGTGTTGATTCCATCTTTGTGGTGGTGGACAGGTTTTCAAAGATGGTGCATTTCATTTCATGCCAAAAGACTAGCGATGCGACCCACATCACAATTTTGTTTTTTAAGGAGGTCATTCGACTCCATGGATTGCCGAAAAGTATAGTTTCGGACAGGGACACAAAATTCATAGGGAATTTTTGGAGAACACTATGGAAGAAGCTAGGAACTAACTTGGCGTTTAGTTCTTCTTATCATCCTCAAATGGATGGACAGACGGAAGTGGTCAACAGAAGTCTGGAAGACTTGCTGAGAAGCTTGGTGTTAGAGCACCATAGCAGCTGGGATAGCATATTTCCACAGGAAGAGTTCTCATACAACGATTCAGTGAATCAGAGTACGGGAAAGAGTCCATTTTAGGTTGTATATGGGATGCAGCTGAGAGGAGTTTCTGAACTAAGGGATTCAGAAAAGACTGCGACTAGCAGCGCTAGTGTAGAAGAATTTGCTGAGGCAATGAAAGAACTTCACAGCAAAGTGAAGCAGCGACTAATTGATTCAAGTCAGGAGTATAAACGCAGAGCATAGCAACATCGGAGACAACTTCAGTTCAAAGTTGGTGATCTAGTTCTGGCACATTTGAGGAAGGAAAGGTTCTCGAGGGGAACATACAATAAACTGAAAATGAATAAAATCGGGCCATGCAGGGTCCTGAAGAAATTCGGAGAAAATGCTTACGAGATCGAGTTGTCGGATGGCATGGGAATATCTCCAATATTCAACATTGCGGTTTTATACCCATACAGGTCTAGTGAAGCAGACACTTGAACTGAGGAACTAGTGATTCAGTGGGTGAAACAATTGCCAGTTGCAGGAAAGCCACAAATGGAATGCATATTGGACAAGAGAGTGGGTAAGAAGACCAGGAGAAAATAATACTATGAGTACCTGGTCAAGTGGAAGAATCATCCAGAGGAAGATGTCAGCTGGGAGAGTGAGGCAGATATACAAAAGCATGGGCAGACCGTGCAGGAGCTCATGGACAGGAGCCCATGAAAATTTTCAAGCCGAGGAGTATGATGCAGGAGCATCGCCAACACATCAAGCGAGCCAGCATGGAGCGAGAGACAGCTGGACAAGCCAACACAAATTTTGAATACTTTTGGATTGTTGCACAAGTCTTAAATGAGTCATTTAAGAGAAGGCGCACTTGTATATTGTAATGGACCTTGAGCCTTTAAGCTCTCGTCCTTAGGTAGATAGACGACATTTATTCTAGTTAATGCTGGTAAATAGGATTTTAAGTGTAGATTTGATAGTTTTAGAGTTCGAGAGGGAAAACAGATATAGACACCCTCATTGTACATTGTAACATATCGAGAATAGGAGCAAGAAGAGAAGAGAAAAAAAAGAACTATGTGAAGAACATCCATGTACAGATATTGAATTAATAGAAGAAAGCTTTGATTCAAATCCATGGTTATGTGTCTATTCTCTGTGTATTGATATTATGCTCATGGATGTTTTGCTTCATGTCATGAATTTGCTTTTATATGTTGCATATGTGATTTCATGGTGAATTAGAAGTCTGAAAGGAAGAGGGAATTAGTTTCAATTGTTTCTCTACTCTGAGCCAGAGAATGCCTGCAAGGAGTGCAGTGGAATTTGTCCGCAAGGAGTGCATTGACAGAGGCTTCATATAGAGATAGATTTTGTTCTAAGTTCCCAGAAACACAGCTGAGTAGAAGTGTCATGCAAGGAGTGTGCAGGCCAAGGAAAAAGTCTCAGAGTTGCGACTCAGAGAAAAGTATTGAAGACTGCTGCTGCAGGAGTGCGCAGAGTCAAAAGACTTCAACACTTAGACAAGGTTGAAGGGTTGTTGCAAGGAGTGCGTTCAAGGCGTTGTCAGAAGGACTTGAAAAGTCTGGGACAAGCTCAGGAGGAGTAGGCCTTTGATATTTTTCAAAGGATTTCATAGGGAGAGTTTGTGCATTGAAGCATTCGAGCAACCGATAAAAGCTCGCAGACAGGTGAACAAGTCTTTGTGGAGGAAGCGCTTGTTTCATTTTGCAGGAATCGTCAAGGAAGAACGGACGGACTGAATCATCCGAAAGATTTCATGAAGTCCCGTGGAATGTTAGATCTTGCAAGGAGGAAGGAGGCTACAGTGCAGGTGCGGAAAAGTTTCAAAGCTCAGGAGGGCAGGAGCCGTCGATCGGGATCGTGAAGAGCATGGTTCTACTCGCGGAGATCACCCATCGGGATCTCGTGAGGAAAGTGCCCAAGACTAGGTGATGGGAGTCGCGAGCTTGTGACACGCGATATCTCAGGTGGTTACATAAGTTGTGTGGGACCGCAAGAGTGAGTGGAAGGAAGGTGGCAGAGATCGGGAGATCTCGTGAGCTCGGGTTCGCAAGGTGAGGCCCCAAGCTTTGGGTACTCCAAGTCACGAAGAAGCGAGGACGCGAAGTCGTGAAAAGCGCGATAAGGTCGTATCGGCGTTTCGACGCATCGGGTATCGGAAGTTGGAAATTTAATGACTTGGCATCGCAAGAAGCGAAATCGCGATAGAGTGAAGTCCTGATAGATGAAGAACAAGTCAGCGTCGACTAAAGCATTGGGTCTCGGGTCTCAGGGGTCCGAGGGCATAGTGCTCGACTGCTGAAATTGCGATGTCGCGAGTGTCGATCCTCCGAAAGGAAGAAGAGAGGATCGTGGACGAAGAAAACCTATGGGGTGCAGATTTCCCTATAGGGAAATAGAAGAACCGTTGAGTTCTTCGGGTCGTTTAGAGAAGAAGGTTCTGTGTGAGCGGACGTGCCAGTGAGGGTGCGTGTTTGCGTCAACATTTATCCGCAACTTTTTCTGACATAGGGTCTTCATCTAAATGATATTCATGTTTTTTATGACTTTCATTATTAGTTAACTGAGCGTCTTCATTCTCATCCTTGATGTCATTAAAATCACATTGTTGGTGTCGAAGCAAACTTAACTTATCTGACAACAACTTGTTTTGATGTTTGAACCTATCAATCTTCTTGTGCGTTACTTGTAAACAAGTAATCACTTTGTTGAGGGTGCACTTGTTTATTGCAATTGTAGATTCCATAGTTGAGTTAATTAATGTGTGCAATATTGTAAATAGTTCTTCAATTCTTTCCATTATGCAGAATATGGAAGAGAGATCTTTGTTGATGCCACAAAATTCAATTTTGTATCCTATGCATGCAGAGTGATCGTTCGTTGAATGCTGCCAAAAAACTACAGGATAACCAATAACGCACACAAAAATCCTAAGACCCCCTTATTCAATTTCAAGTGGGTCAAAGACGCCTTGTAACTTCAAAAAACTCCTTATAACACATTTATAAACACGCTTTAACACCCTTATAACTTCAATTACATTTAAATATAATAATGGAGAAAACTCCTCCATACAAAACCTTATAACTCCTTAAATACACAGTCTTCCTTTCACAAGTTTCAAACAACAATGAATTTTAGGGTAGATTTCTTGAAACATTTCTAGCAAGGAGCGTGTTAGTTTCTCGCTGGGGCTAGCCGCATCCGTAGTTTCTTGTAATGAATTTATTTTTTAAACACCCATAAATATCCTCATACGTCCACACAACAAGTCTGCAAATAACTCATTCAATAATCGTTTAACATATAATAAAATTACTGAAACTAGTCTCAAGGCACACCAACATTACCAAAATCAATACTTCGACCCTCATGCTTAGGTGTTCTAGCCTTTGAGATATCTCCTTCCTCTTTACTTATCAATTTTACATGGTCACACATTCCCCTACTGCTTTCTAATATTAAAACCTTGATATTGACTATTCAAACAACAAATGGAAATTTGCTCACTAATTGGTCACACACAGATTTCTATTGCAATTTCTACAGGGTTATTCTCTTTCATACCTGCACTCAGTTTTGAAACTTAACCATCAAAGGACATGTCCTTCCACCAGCATTGGACTGGAAATGTTTGTACTCGTCACACATCTTCTTTATTTTAATTTGTCGGCAGCCAACCACACAGCACGAAACGACCAAATTCAAGCACAGACTACAATTCTAGTTTTCGTATGTTTATGCGGGCTGACAAATATTTCTCACGCAGAGGAGGCCGAATACATTTCTCCCAACAAATATATTGCTTGCAAAGATAACGCTGGTCTTTAAAAATGAAATATAAACTATGTGTGGCTTATCAAGACGCCCAGGTCGTGGATCTAGTTGTAGATTCTCCTTCACAGACTCACGCTCTCTAATGCGAAAGGCTCCAAGGCTGATCTCTTGGCGGCAACTTGCTTGCAGGCCAATGGCTGCATCGGACCATTATTCCAAAAGACACGAGCTTTTCTCAGAATATGTACCTTGGGATTTGAGATGAATGACATTTTCTGTGGACTTTAATGAGAATCGCATTCTGCGTTTCCATGGAAATGGCACGCCATCCAACCAGCTTTATCTCTCTGCTTTTCCAGCTTTGATTAGGGTTTGCATCTGAAAATTGTTCTGTACAAGCTTGAACTTATGCTTATATTCTTGTTATGTTCAAAGAAATTCTTTCTGGTGCAGTGAGACATAAACCCTCTGGGATTTTTGGCGGCTCTTCTTCACCCACCGAGAGATCGATCAACCACCATCTTCTCCTCATTGTGGCTATGATAAATCTATTCATTCAACATAACAATCAACATCAGGCTTTAGCTCTTTTGGGGACAGCTATGTGTATGGAAACATAAAACTGAGCACTTGTAGACAGGCTTCTTTGACCAGCAACAGAGCACCCTCGGCTACCTTTTCTGGATGGACGGTGTGCGTGAACCCTCTGCACAATATTATTTTGTAGCTTGGCAGACAGATAGGAAAACGAATTCAGTTTCAACATAGCAAAGCCTTTCAAAACTACATGACCTACCAGGCCCTAAAAAATTATAAGAATTGATAAACTACCAGGATCATAAGATCAATATGCTCTGATACCACTGTTAGATTCAAAATGAAGAAAATAGCAGAAACATAATGTAAATAACTGAAGCAATCAATAAATCATGATGAACAAAGATAAATAAACAAAGGCAGAAAAGGCATACTCTATTCATCAATGCTTTTGTTAATCATCATGTACATAGATGTACATATATAATACAAAAGACCCTAACTATCATGTAACTGAATAACAGTTAGGTTAACTTAACTATCCAACTAACTTATGATTAGTGTTTTAACAGATAGAATTAATTATTTGAAACATTAAACACTATCTTAATTGATTTGCATTGAATTCAATTGATTTTCAATGTGGAACAAATACTTAACATTTTGCAAATGATTTTTTTTCTTTATAAAAGGAATAACCTCCATGACCATGGGTTGTTTTACTAAGTGGCCAACAGAGAATCATTATGATAATTCTAATGTTCAATTACTAAAGGAAGGTGTTATACCTGATCTTCATTAAAGAAGGATGGAAAGCATCTCTCTCAATGGAAGGCATCTGCATCTCAACGTCACAGTCTCGATTAATTCTTTCTAATGTAGAACTCTTCGTTAGCTCAATACTTCCTCATAGCCAAGACCTCTCCATACGGAGGTAAGGATCCTTCATTTATGGGAAAGGGGCTAAAGCGACGGTAAGGCCCCATGATGCATTATGGGTGGTACTTCAGACACTCCTTCAATTAGACTTTCTGCAAGGGAAGGGCTTCCTTGCAGCATTAGAAATCCCTCTTCCGTAACCCATCAGAACGAAGGTGCAGAGGCATGTGGGGCATTGTTCAATACCTCATGTCCAAACTATGAAAAGTGGAAAAATTGAATAAGGTCGATGAACACTAATCATATTCTCCATGGGAATTTTAATAATATTGATTATCTGGTTGAAAAGATCGGCGCTAATATCTTCATAAGAAATTTTTGGGTCCCAACGTTCTGCACCTAAAATATAACAGTTAGATATTCTTAACATGATGGCAGGGCATGGAATATTTTATGATTTGTTTACTGACACGCAGTTATTGTAATCATAACAACGACACTATCACCATCTTCAATATTGATAGAAGTTTGATAAATAGTAAAAATAATTTGTCACTTGGATTAATTTTTATTTATAACTAGAAGAAGACGGGTCTTACATCCACCATCCATCTACAGAGATCGTTGGCCAAGTTGGTGCTTCATGTTAACATGTTGTTCGAGATAAGTGGATTCCTAGGTTTCTCATCCTCCATGTTACAGTTTCCAGGCTCATGCACACCACATTAAACACTCGGCTTCAACAGAAATAGATCAGGGCTAAAGAACTCCAACTTCCAGGTTTTAGCTGAGCGTTTGGAGCACCTCTTTGACAAATAGGCGATCTAATTATTCCAACTTCGTTTTGGTTGAGTGTTTGGACCACCTCTTGGACAAATACACATGAGCATTAATGTCTCTTTCAGGAATTGCTTTACATAGGAGTTGCAGATTCAAAAATGGCTCTCTAGATTCAAAGGGGCTGGTTGAATCATGTCATCTATGATATCTACGAAAAGTTGCTCGTCCCGGTCATGCTACTTTATCACCCACTTGTATCTTACATTTTTGTGATATTTTCCCTCTGGCTTCTTATAAATACAAGCTTCCTTAGAGTTCTCATTCATCTCTGATTTTGGTCAAAACAACTATTTGTAGTACTATGTCCGTGTGTGACAATAAATATTGTAGGGATTGTGATAATGGTCGCTTTGGCACTGGCTATTGTGAGCTCGTGTGAGGTTCAACAAGTGTCCAATGTGAGGGAAACTTATTATAACTATAATCCTCAAAACATCGGGTGGGACTTGGGAAGGCCACTTGGGATGCCAACCAGCCTCTCGAATGGAGAAAGAAATATGGGTGGACTTCTTTTTGTGGCCCTATACGTGCCCATGGTCAGTCATCATGAGGAAAATGCTTGAAGGTGCATATATATTTTCACGCTCAATAAATATCAAGTCAAGATCGATCTCTACTAGCTCAATAACCAAAATATGGTTTATGTTTGTTGATACAAGTGATTAACAGAGGCACTCGAGCATATGTGATAGCAATAATAGTTGATCAATGCTCCAATGGAGGACTTGATTTGGATGCCAGTGTTTTCAATCAGATCAACACCGATGGAAAAGGACGCAGCCTTGACTGTCTCATGGTTGACTATCAATTCGTGGGTTGTTAATTAGGCATGGCCTCTGCAATGTAGGTTGTTCCATGCAACCGTGACCAACTGTAAAAATCCCAAAGGAATCCAGGTCAAGCTGGAAAATGAGAAAAAATAATTAGTTCAGAAATGGTTTATCACATTAAGATCTCTTTTGAAAGTTGGGTAGATTAATAAAACTCTACAAGTTAGACAATTGCAAAAAAAAACCTTCATCCTAGCTATTTGAATCCAATCTATGCTAGAATCTATGCTAGTGGTGCTAGTGGCTTTTGCAACTTTGAAAGAGATTCATCTTCAAAAGCAAGAATCCTGAGTTTAGAAAATTCAAGATCAGTAAATATGAAAATAAGAAATTAAAGGTACAGCCTCAAAAATTATTTGGAAGAAATACGGTTTTGCTAAACAAACTCTATTGCTTGATGAAATTAATAATGTGCTACTGCTTGATAACATTAATAATGTGTTAGGCTTGACATTAATTAATAATGTGTTGGATTTAGCCTATAATCATATGCATAAAAAGGAACATTGAGATCACAAGATTATTTATATTGTTGGTTTTCTCCACGTCCATAGGTTAGAAATATAGTTCTGGGAATTATTAGTTTAAGATACATTGAGATCGCAAGATTATTTATAATGTTGGTTTTCTCCATGCCCATAGGTTAGAGAATTAGTTCTAAGCATTATTAGTTTAAGATAAATAAATCGATTTGTACTAACCTTCTGCATTTATAGGGGTCTGCATGTACTGTTAGAAATAATGGATGTACTCGTTTTACCATTGAAAATATCACTATTGTCACCCAACCACAGGCCGAAGCTACCCTCCGAGCACCTTAACCTTAACAGAGAATCACTCCGGAAGCAAACCTTAGGCTAGATATCCAAACAAAGGGTAGCTCACCTTTCCCCAAGGATAGTGCATCAACAAGAGCTAATCAGATAGTCCAAACCCTAACCAAGAGATAGTCCAAGCCAAATGTGATCTGCTAGCTGCAACAACTGCAATGGCAACTCACCTCCAAACTTGCGCACAAAACTCGGCACTGCAGTGCACACAAGTGTTGCTCTGCAATTATGAGACTGCTTGCCATAATGAAGACTGGCCTCCTATATTTATAGTAATTCTGGCTAACTGCCTGGTCCGACTTCTCATTTTGGGTATCTGTCTGTTCAGTATATATTATTTCTTCCAGCGAACTTCTTCTCTTAGAGGCTAATAACCTAATACAAATTATCTTCTTGAGCCGACAAGTCTTCTAGGGTTATTAGCCAACTCATTAGGGTTTCTTCTTTCTTTCTGGAGTATTCTATTCTCAACAGGTTTACACGTGGAGGTACATACCTCCTGCAACTACCATAATATCAACACTTCCTCCTAGCTAGGGAGGTATTACAGGTAATGGTCTTGAGCACAAAAGAATACCATTCACCCGGTAGCATCAACATAGCTGTCTAGACTATCTCATGACTAGATCATGAGCACCATCATTGCCATCAATGTCATCAGCTGCATCATCCCTCGAAACCATACTCTATCTGAGTAATTAGACATGATGCTAGATAAGTCACTCACTCCACAGAGTCACACAAGAGCCATTCTTCTACTCCAGACATATGTCCTAGAATAAATAAATGTCCTGAACCATTTTCTATCTCTGTCAGTTGATCATCCATCTAGCTGATAATCATTTCCAATATTGTTGATAGTCTTCAAGGCAATCGGAACAATATCATTTAATAGAACACAACTGTGTCTATCCATAGTAGTACACAACTACAATCCAGTGCTACACTACCACACCAAGTCGCACACATGTACTTGATCAAACAGTGGAACACATCCACCATAGTATACATCTACTGTCTAGAGACATACAGTCTTCATAACAATCATCTAATATCAACCTGCACAGAAAAAATGTTATGATATAAACTGAATCATTTGGGCAATTCTTCTACTCACATATGTGAGATATTGGAAGAGCATCTGCCTTTAGAAAGTCAAACATCAATGATGAGCTATCTAGACTATTCTTCTCAAGCAAGGAAGAATAAATTTCTTGATTTATGAGCCTGGACCATTCCCCACCCTGGGCCATTCCTTCGACACTAAACAAAGTGTAACCTGAAGAGAATTAGTTTTCTCTAAGGAATGTTTGTCCCTGATTTCTAAACCTAGAACATTCCCCACCCTGGGCCATTCCTCCAGCACTAAACAAAGTGCAACATGAAGAAAATGAATCCTCCCTAAGGAATGACTCTCCAGACCATTTCCCATGTTAACCACAAGAGGAAATTATTGTCCTAGACCAACCTCCAAAACTGACCATTCCTCATGTTAACCATAATGAGAAATCGTTGTCCGGTGAGGCGGGCCAGTCTTCTTGAGTAAACTTCAAGAAGAAAGAATTCCCTAGACAATTTATCATGTTAACCACAATGGGAAGTCGCTGTCTATGGTACATCATCAATCTGGACCATTTTCCGAACTAGAAAATGTCTATCCGTCATAAATCTCAATCCACTTTCCGAACTAGAAAGAATCTGGTCATCCTGGACCATTTTTCGAACTAAAAAATGATTGTCCATCAATAAATAATACATTAGTGCTCCCTCCAAACCTAGGAGTCATCTCTTCCTTTTTCAATAAGGAAGTTGTTTCCATCAGCTCCATCTTGAGTACAAAAACTCTTTCATCTTGAAGAGAAGCTTTACCAAAATGTTTGCTTATCTACTCATCTATGGAGATACGTATTGGAGAACCAGTTTCTTTTGTTTGGACTTCATCACGGATAATGTACTGCTTGATTTCAAATGTACTTCGGTCTAGAACACTTGTTTTCTCTGAAGGATTCATGTTGCTCTGATCAATAAAGTATATCATTGTTGGATTCCTCTTCGTTCCTGCTAGCTCACAACATCGTGGCAAGAGTCAAACTGGAACATATCCATGTGACACTTTTTTTTCATCATGAGATTTGATCTTCTGAGTAATCATGTTGATACAATATCTCTGTTATCGAAAATCTTCACCACACTTCTACTATGCACTCGAGGTTCTCCACCAAGTTATCTTCTTCCATCTTTATACAAGGGTCTCTTTCTGGTATGATTCAAAGTCTTGAGGTTGCTCTTCATACACTCTTTATTCAATTTCTCTAGAGAATAGTCTTTGCATTCATCTGATGTAAAACTCCAACCCATGGATATTGCGGATGATATAAAGACTCATGTAGAGGTATGTCTGGTTTACTGGAACAAGTAATCATCATAGTCTTTTCCCTCCATATGGGACAACCTCTAGTTATGGATCTTGCGATGCTTGCATAGATACATTCTTCTTCATCACAACTTTCAGTTCCTTTGCTTGATTGCTTTTATTGAGTTCATATCAGGCTTGGTAATTTTGTGATTCTTATTACAATGACTAGTTGTTCTGGCTTCTCTTTCTTTCTTGGAATCCTCATGTTCTTTCTGATGTTTTTCTTTAGCTCTTGGGTCCATGGAGTTTCTTGTAGATTCCATGCCCTAAAGATTCCACTTCTTCCTTTCATTATAGGATCATGGATGTGGATGGACAACCAGGGATACTTTAAGGTTTCTCTTCGAAGAAGACATCTTCTGAGGTTGAACTGAGCACGTACTATCTTTTATAGATGCTACCATGGATATATACTTCATCATCTTCAATGGATCATAGGATTAGATCCCTCCTAATCCTTGCTTCATGTATGAGTGCATATAATCAGATCCCTCCTTCTAATAGAGTCCACACTTCCTTCTGCATCTTAATTGTCTTCTACAATATATAATCGGCTCCCTCCATCTAACAGAGTCCACGCTTTCGTCTTATTGTCTTCTGCCAAAACGTCATAAGTATTTCTCCAATTTCCTCTTGATTGTTGACTTCTTTCTGTCTTTGCTTCTTCTAATTCTCTTCATGATTGATTCTAATTTCGGCTTATCTTGTAATAGCTTCCACATGATTTGTTTGATGTATTTCATATTTTCATGTGTATTATCTAACTTGTATAATGATAGCAATCCTTATCTTGTTGTTCTTCTAGAGGTATAGTTTTTCTTGTAACATATTATCTTCTAAGAGATAGATATGCAAGATATGTACAAAGACTATGCAAACAATATATGTACAAGAAATAAGAAGAGTATTGTTACCTTCAGAAGAAGAAGTCTCTTTCATCCTTCTTTCTCTTCTTTGTAGGTTCCTTTTCTTTGACAACTGATGCTTCATGTTTCTCCTTCCTTTTCTTTAGCTCGGGACAATGATTCTTGTAGTGACCATAATTTCGACAGTTGAAGCATAGTATTTGTGAAATATATTTCTCTTGATTTGTCTTCCTCTTTGAAATAAACTTCCTTTTGTTCCTGAAATTATTAAATCTTGTTGTGAAGGCTTGATCATTGTACTTCTTTTGGGGTTTCTCTTTTTCACTGATCCTAGATTCTTCTTGAGCACAACAAGTTCAAAGTTCTTTGAATGTAGGATACTCCTTCCTTGTGTTCATGCTTGTGGCAAATGCATCCCACTTCTTGGGAAGATCATTGAGTACTATATTTACCAGTTCCTTCTCTGAGATGATCTCTTCAATAGCTTGTAGTTGATATCTTAACTGAGAGATCCTCACAAAGTATGATGTTATGATGTCATCATCATTCATCTTCATGTCACAGAGCTCAATCTTCAGACTCATTATTTGTCCAATGTTTTTGACTGAGAAGAGGCTTGTTAGGGCATCGTACATCTTCTTCGATGAGTCAAGATGGAAGATGTAGGGTATCAAGTGGTCTTTTATAGAGTCCACTATGATACTCATGGCATTGATGTCACCATCTTTAAACCTCTCCATAACTGCAACGTTCTGCGATTCCTTCTATTTTCCTTCTTCAAACTATGGTTCCACGATCTTTCCTTTTACGATATCCAACACTTTATTCTTGGCAAGGATGAGGTCAATCCTTGTCTTCCAAGCTCTGAATTTAGAAGCTCCATCTAACTTATTTTCTGACTTCATAGAGTAAGTCATGGATGCTTTGACTTGGTCAAACACTAGATTTGACCAAAAACTTAAACTTGACGTCTTGGCTTGCTGCGAGTATCAGGATATACGCTAGGCTAGGGTGCACTGATCTATCCAAAAATTAGGTCAATCCCTTCACTTAAGGTGCCTCAACAAGAGGATTAGGGTTTCTGCAACTACACCTTCTAGTAACCATAGAGACAATGCTATGGTGACTTCTCTCGCTAGAAACCCTAGCGACAAGTCTTCAACGAGCTTAATATCCTTACGAATATGTTTCCTTCCAACGGTTATACTGAATGAAGGAGGTGTGGGTCCATAACCTGTTAAAATATAATGGATGTGCTCATTTTACCATTGACAATATCACTATTGTCACCCAACCATAGGTCGAAGCCACCCTCTGAGCACCTTAACCTTAACAGAGAATCACTACGGAAGCAAACCCTAGGCCAGATATCCAAACAAAGGGTAGCACAACCTTCCCAAAGGATAGCACATCAACAAGAGCTAATTAGATAGTCCAAAACCTAACCAAGATATAGTTCAAGCCAAATGTGATCTGCTAGCTACAACAGCTGCAATGGCAGCTCATCTCCAAACCTGCGCACAAAACTAGGCACTGTAGTACTTACAAGTGCTGCTCTGCAATTCTGAGACTGCCTGCCAGAATGAAGACTGGCTTCCTGTATTTATAGTAATTCTGGCTAACTGCTTGATCCAACTTCTCATTCTGCGTATCTTTATGTTCAATATATATTATTTCTTTTGGTCGACTTCTTCTCTTGGAGGATAATAACCTAATACAAATTATCTTCTTGAGCCGACAAGTCTTCTAGGGTTATTATCCAACTCATTAGGATTTCTTCTTGCTTCCCAGAGTATTCTATTCTCGTCAGGTTTACACTTGGAGGTACATACCTCCCATAGCTACCATAATATCAACATGTAAAAGACTCTATAGTGGGTAGTCCAGAGCACCTCCAACTTGCATGTACATGAGTACATGAGTTTGCAATAAAAGAGTCTCTCCATACTGAATGTACAGATTATACAAGTACATGAGTCTACATTGCTAGCATGGGTTCTAGAGTGGAGTGGTGGGTCTGAAGAACGAAAAGAGAGCAAGATGTTGTGTGCTTCGATACAACAAAAGAGGTGAGGGAGTCATGGTTATTATAGTGCTAGCAGGGGCACGCAAGCGACCAAGTGGATAAGGATGATGAGGACGACATCGTCAACTGCCATTATGAGACACCAACACCAAAGCCACCGCCTACACCTAAGATTGCAAAGGGTTATGGACTATGGATTATGAGTCCAAAAACATCAAACATTTAATGTTTTGATTTAATGTTGATTTAATGCTAACTTGAAATCTATCATTAATTGACCTTGCTTTCTATATATCCAATTTATTAAGTCTAGATCCCTCATTTCCCTAAGTTTGAAGCCTCTTACCTCGATATGAGGCCAAATAAGGCCTCAGACTTAAAACTTAGGACTAAAACCCAACCCAAATGAAAGTTGGAAAATTACATAAAAAAAAATTAGGACTAAAACCTAAATGAAAGTAAGAAAATTACATAAAACTCTTGAAAGTTTGGTTAAATTTGTTGGTTTCCGTGTCTTACTAATAAAAGATAGGAAAAATGATTACTAGTAGTCCCTCAGCCCAAAGGGACTAATAATAGCTGAAAGGTTGGCCCTTCCTAATATCAATAATCCCCTACTAAATTTTAATTGTAGTGGGATCCATTATGTAGTATGTTAAGAGTTACTTATTATTTTCCTTTGTTTTCGTTATTTATTTTTTCTAGTTCATAGTTTTGCATTTATGTTAGATGAATAGTTATATTACTAATTTAAATTTTGAATTTTAGTACATGAATATTGTAAAGTTTTGATACATGAATATAATAAGTTGTTATTAAAGAAACTCAGTTGACTAAAACGAAGTTGGAATTAAATATGAGTGATTATTTTTCTCAAAATAACCATGTATTACAGGACAACTAAAAAATGAAGCATTAATTAAGTTATGGTTTGAAAAGCACATGAATAAATATGAAACAAATGAATGAAATAAATTTGTATAATGCAATTAATTATAAATGTTGAATCACTATGTAAAAAATCATGTGCAATGGGACAAAAGGAAAAGATGCCATGTTACTATATTCTACTACACATGATATACCTAAGAATAATATGCACTTACAAGAATGTCCATTGAAGTGCATAACGTAGTTTGATTCCATATTTGTCAATGGTTATTCATCACTTAATGCACCATGTGTTAGTGTCACTACTACACAAGGAGTCAGTTTGAAATATTTGTTTGAGACAATAATCTCATGATGTGATATGGAAAAAAATGGTGCACATGCTAAGGAGGATGAATTGTCAGGCGTGTACCCCCATGAAGGGACCTCTGCAACAAAATTGGTTACTCAGTTGCATCATTTTAGCCTCAAACTACATGCATTTGCACTGTTTAACATTTCCTTCAACCTTCAATCTATGTGTCTTTAGTTTATTAATTGTTTCAACATTTGGACTACATGCAAGTAATTAAATAGTTAGCTTGTGGACCCCTTGTAAAACTAGAAAAAATTCCTTTGGCTAGGTAAATGTTAAGGAACAATATGTGTGACCTCTTCTTTCTTTCTCATTTTTTCCTATTTATGGTAGGTTTTTCTAGTTCAAGAATCAAATTTCCTTATTAATCTAAATTTGGAAGTTTAGTTTGTACTAGCATAGTCTATCCTAAAACATTTTTTAGGAAAGAGACATTGAATACATTATGAAAGTGGGAAGAAGAAATATCTAACTCATAAGCCACTTCTCCAATCTTTTGACGAATCTTGTAGGGTCCATAAAATTTTGGAGTTAGATTATGATTCTTCTTTTATTTGAGAGTATATTCCTTGCAAGGTTGAAGTATAAAAAATACATGTTCTGGCCATAAGAACCCTCTTAATTTTATTTTATAAGAAAAAGGAAATCCCCCCCTACAAAAATTTGAGCTCTAATGCCTAATCCACCACTACTATGATCCTACTGAATATTCTTTATCTACCTTGAGGGGGTTAGGGGTTTATATATTTATTCAATATTTCTCTTTGAAGAAGTTCTCTCTGACCAATAATCTCTTTGATATTGTACTTTTAGATGTTCTTCAATATACCTTTGGTTTATGATGCTTCTTTGATCCTTGTGTGATGACATTGACTCGTTGTCTTTTGAATGTTTTGCATTAATTGATTTTAATGGATTTAAAGGTATTTGTTGATCTTATATGATTGCAGGGATTAATGCTATGTATTATGACTTGAAGAGAATTTGATTTTAAGGTTATGTTGTTTTTTTGTGCATCGACTTGAATGGGAGGAAGTACTTGGGGTTTTCCCTTGCGAATTGTAACGTGCAAT
>ML826067.1:14261-24714 GCA_009831015.1 Picea engelmannii | reverse complement strand
ATATATATATATATATATATATATATATATATAGACACACACACACACACACACACACACATACATATACATGTATGTATATGTTGATTAGGTTTAGCTCGAGTGGTTGGGAGGAGTGATTGTTAACCTCTTCACTTATGTTCATTTCCTGCAAGTGACTATATGTGCGTGCACACACACACACACCATAAGAATCTCTTTAATGTCAAGTTTGTATAAAACAAAAGAATGTATGGACATTGTATTACACTAATATGATGTGGGTGAGCTTGTGGTCCACTCAGAAAAGTGGAGAATTTGTCATATGCCAATAGTGAGTCACATTTTCACTGAAAATTGCTCATGATGTTCTTATAATAGTAGCTAATAAAGTTGGCTATTTTTGTGACTTGTTCTTAGATGGTAGTAGCGATTATCTAGGTTGCAAGGGTTGTTGGTATTGCACCTATTAATTCCTCTAGCATAAATGATTTTTTTTTTTAAATAAATATTCCTTTAAACTATATAAATAGGAAAAATGTACAAGCTTTAATAGAAAAAAGAAAGTTGTCAAAGAAACCTTCACAAGCAAGTGAAAAACAAAAAATAATATTGGTTAATGTTGAAATATTGGTTGTCATTGATGTCAACCCTTGAAGAAGTTTGCTATCCCCAAAGGCATGGGTATGGGACCCGAAGTTGGTTGAGGAATATGGTCATAAAGGATGTTGTAAATACATGTAACTCACTCATGAATGGATAGTCCTCGTCGTTTGATTTCCGATGATAGGTGGTACACCACATAGTTCCTCATGGTTGAGGAGTTATGGCCTTGTGAAGTTATAAGCCCAGAAGAATGGTCAAGAAGCCCCTAGTTGGTTACAAATATTTCATGAAAGGGTAAAGTAGTTTTAATATGAAAGTCTAGAAGACCCCAAGTTTAAGGAGAGAGGTTACTTAGAAAAAGTATAAATACACCGAAAGGAGTCATTCAAAAATACATTCACTCACTCATTCTATTGAAAATATTATAGTGAACTATTAATCTATCTATCAAGTTAGCGACGAAGAAATTTTAGGTAGCGACAAGAAAGGAGTGTGGGAGATTCAGGGTTGTAGAGAAGAGTGAAGTTTGTTGAGTAAACCCTAGTTTGGTAGGCCCTGCGGGTTATACCACTAGTGTCTTGCGAGGCACCCTTGTGCATTGCTTAGGGATCATCACGCGAGGCCCCACGTGACAGGATGTCTTAGTCTCGCGAGGAAAAGACAATTTTGGGGGTTATGCTGACACCATGTCCCAGAAGTAAGAAGTGAGCTTACACATCATATCTACTGTGCATAAGGTCAGTTACAAAGGTATTGATATGCATGTGTACTTGTTGTGATGGTTATACATGGTTATGGTATGATACATGCTTGAGGTATGTTTGGTTTAGTATAGGATTGAGGTACATATTGGCTACATGGTTGATAGAGGTATATTCTTGTATCTAGTTAAGGTATGATTGTTATGGTTTAGCTTTGAAATGTGGATGTATGGTCGAAGTATACACTTGATGTATGGTGGTATATGGATAAAGAATATGTTTGGGTTCTTTGAGGCACTTCATTGATGATATGGTATATATCTATACATGATTGATATGGTATATGGTATTGGTTTTATACCTGCTTGATGCTCTAGTACATGTTATATTATGTTATGGTATCTACAATTTTCACATCTTATGGTACATGATTGATGCATGTTATACTCCATTTGTTGGTACACAGTTGATGCATGGTATGGTACAAGTTTTTGTATAGTAGCTTGATGATAGAGTGATAGATACATGTTGATGGTACAATGATAGTGACAGGTCATATATAGTGATAGGCAGACAGGTTCTAGGTAGATGTGATAGTGACAGTGACAATGACAATGACAATGACATTGATAGTGACAATTGAAGTGACTGAGATAGTGATAGTGACAGAGGAAATGATAGTGACGTTGGCAATGATAGAGATAGTGACAGTGACAATGGAAGTGACAATGGTAGTGAAAGTTGGTCTACATTTATATTTCAGGGTGGTAGGACAGGGCAATTAAAGGGGGTTGTAGCCTCCTCTTGGTTGGTGTCGAAGAAATCAGGGATTTGGGGCTTCCTTCAAGTTGCTTTCATTCTTTCGTGCTTGTTAAACCATGAAGGAGACAAAAAATACAAACAAAATAAAAAAAGGAGTGGGGGTTTTTCACCATTGGTCTATTTTGAAAATGGCAGCTTCATTCAAGTCTCCCTTGAACATGGCACATGTTTTAGTCATCATCTTATAGTTGGGTTTTATCTTGTCTAGGAGTCGTTGCAATAATATGGGTCTAAGATATGCCTTCAACTGGTTACTCTTCTAGTCATCATGGAGAGTGCTTCAATACCTATTGCATTCTTGCACTATATTCATCCAACTCTTATGTTTTTCTTCCAAGTCATCATTGTGTCGTGCTATATGTTCAAGGGAAGTTTAATCTTGAATCAACCATCTATTGTTTTGTTTCCTTTCTGAGTCGGCCATCCTTGTTTCAATTGTACTTAGTGATACTCTCTCTTAACATCATCTCTTGGTGTATGTTTCATGTCAATTGATGGGGGATACATCAAGTCCCTCCTTCGACGAATATCTTCCTATCAACTTTAGAAAATTATCTAGGAGAGGGATCTAGAAACTAGATAGTACCTTGGAGCTTGTAGTCCTTAGTTGCAAGCCTCCTCATGACTGAAAAATGGTTTACCTCATTGAACCCTGATCAATTTATTCTATGAGTGTTTGAAACCAGTTCATCCATTCACACTTGTTAAATTATACTAGGTACCTTGGGGTCCATATTCATCATCAGTGAGTCCCCTGACATCTATTAATGGTATACATCAATGACCAGTAATCAAACATTTTCTACTATGCTCGACATCATCTCATCTATTCGCATGTTGAGGATTCGTACCATTGGGGTTTGGGACGAAGACCTTGGTTTGGGGCCATATCCTTCTTTTACAACATCCCCTCCCAAGTTGTGATGGATTATATCACTTATATATGAGTACTTTGAAGACTACGGGGGCACTTCCCTCAGTGCTCGTTTTCTTCCTTATATCTATAGGTTGTGTCATAGGTCCACATTGTATTCGTAGGTGTCTATGATTGATTTCATTACGTAGATTGACATTGTATTGTCTTGTGTCTATGGTCTTATTGATAACATGGATCCATTGTGTATTCTTTCAGGGTCATGGTCTAGCATTTCATATCATGGATCTACAGTGTAATGTTTGGCGAACATGAGCATTCAGAGTCTGAGTATCTCTACCTATGGGATGGTCTATTTATACTCTCATCCTTGGTGTTTCATTGCAAGACTTCTTTGACTTCTGCAACTCCTTTTCTCTCTCCTTATGCTGCCTCACATGGACGTTATTTTATTGTAATCTATTTTGTCCATCCATTCCTTTCCTAACCTCACACATTAGGGGGCATTTGTTATAGCCTTAATTTCCACCCTATAGGCCAAAGAGGAATCCATAAGAATATTTAAGCCAAAATGAAAATGTTTCCTAAGGTTTGAGGCCTTTTGGAGATCCTCATTAGACACATAGTAGAGAACCAACGAGGATCCTCACAGGTCACTAGTATCTCAATAAGTGAGGATCCTCACAAGTCACTAGTAGCTCAAAAAGTGAGGATATTTAAAACTTCTAGATTTGTGGATTTATGAGGTGATATGGGAGGGATCAATTATATCTCCATGGAAAGAGACTTGGAACTCACATTATTCGAGTCTCTAGCAATCTCTAGAATATCTAGAAGATCTCCCAAACATCCTCCAAAGAGATATATAATAAAAGCAAGTCTTGGGCAAGAGGGGGAGAATTCAAGAGCGATGTTATGTTTCCCATATGTAGAGGAACTCTTCCTACCTATCAGAGATCCTATCTGATCCATATTTAGTAGCAGAATGAAATGATTAACAACCTAAATACAATAACCACAGATATATGAAGAACAACATAGATATCCAATGAACAATATATTCTATTGAATAAATGAAATAGGTTGAAATTGTAAAACTACAGAACTGAAACACTTTCTTGAATGGTGGTAGTTATCTCTGAGAAGAGATGTGACTAATACATGCATCCGTCTGAGCATAATGATTACAATGAGGCTCCAAAGGCCTTTTTAACATTACTCATGAATGTCAAAACCCTAGACATCCAAAAACCTAACCCTAGTTGATGAAACATCAAAATTTGTGTGGGCCCCTATGGGTAAGTTTATACCTCAACTTCCCAAGGTCGTAAATTTTTCATCCGACCTCCATTTTAGGTGTGTGATAACCCATTGGAAAGGTAGTTTCGAGAACTACACATTACACTATCAAAATTTGACTCTGTCTATAGTTTGACTATGGTGATCCAAAAAATCATTTTTTGGGGCCCTAAAACGGATCTGGAAGTAAAAAAAGATGTGATGAAATGAAAACATACAAAATAGGTCAGTTGGATTAAGTGGGAGGCCACCAGTATTCACCTGGAAGATGTGTAAGGCTTTAGAAATCCCATGAAGTGTAGAAACTACAATTACAAAGAAGTACAGAAGAATGTGTTGAACTAAAAACTGTCAAGATGATCTAGTTGGAATAGGTGGGTGGCCACCAATATCCACCTAGATCAGTCCTCCCCCCTTAGAAATCAATGGTCTCTATTGTGTTTCCCCATCAGGTGAGGAAAATTCTGTTGAATTTGGCCCCAGGTGAGCCACTTTCCTTGGTGGAAGATCTACCTTGCCTTGACAACCTGATAAAGGTGGATCCTTTGTTGGCAACTTTCGTTGACCTGTGTGTACATTATTTGATTAGTAAATTCCTATTCCATGTAGTCAGGGTTGATATCTGTTGGTGTCAGTTGTTTTGCGATCTCTAAGGTGTCCAATAAAGGGTGGAGTTTTGACCTCAAAACCATTGCTACCCACAACCTTGGTGATGGTGTAAGGCCCATAGATAAGTGTGTGTAGCTTCCGATGGGGCCCTGTAAGATGCTCCTTCTGCAAATGTAACCAGACCTTGTATCCAACCTAAAACTAGTGTTGTATCTTGTGTTGATCATGGCATTGCTTGTACTTAGCATTGGCTTTCTTCCAAATCGCATGGACATGTTGGCGGATGTGCTAAATCTGATCAAAGAATATGGTGACATTATCGGTCTCAGACCAAACATGGGAAGAGTCTATCTCTATGGTTTCCATAGGTAGTGTAACATCAATGGGACCCAAGGGTTGGAATCTGAATCCCACCTGAAATGGGCTATGGTCGGTGGAGCTATAGCGAGACCTATTGTAATTGTGTTGAACATAGGGGAGACTCTCATCCCATGTACCCATATGCTTAGAGATTTACATGTGCAGTATGTGCACAATCATATGATTGACGACCTCTGATTTTCATTATGTTTGGGGGTGAAAAGAAGTGTATTTAGTGAGCTTGGTGTCCGACAGTGACCACAGACTCAACCAAAATGTGTTGAGGAACCTATTGTCTTGGTCAAAGATGATGGTCTGTGGTATCCCAAAATGGACCCACACTCATTCGAAGAAGATCTTGGGAGTATCTTTTACTGTGATGTTCTTCTTGGAGGATGTGAGGATGTACATCTTCAAAAAGTGATCAACGACCACAAATACACAATCATTTCCTTGCTTGGTGGATGAAAGGCCAAACATGTAATCCATCGATACGGATTCCCAAGGTTTCTCAGGGGTAGGAAGAGGGGTGTATAAGCCTTTCTTCTTGATGGATGGCTTGGAAATGGCACAGTTAGTGGAAGATCTAATATACTTGCTAACGTCCTGTCGAAGTTTTGGCCAATAAAAATGTTTCTGGAGAATGACCACAGATTTTTGTAGTCCAAAATGTCATTTCATCCTACTGTAGTGGGCTTCCTAAATCATATTTTCACACTTGTTTGTAGGAACACATAGATGGCTCGGATGGCATAACAACCCATCTTGAATGTGAAAATCAGTGACAACCATGCCTATACCCAAGAGAAGATAGGTGGTGGCAAATTCCAGATCTTGATGATAAAGTTGGGGTCACTCAGATGCCTCATGTACACAGGAATGGAGCACAGTGGTGAGTGTAGCCATGGGAGGTCGACTGCGACAGTCAGTAACATGATTTGAGCTGCCTGTCTTATACTTGATGTTGAGATGGAATTTTTGTAGGTAGGTGGACCACGTCTAATGGCAGTCATTCTACAACTTCCCCTGTGTCTGTATGAACTGCATAGGCTTGTGATAAATGTGGATGATTGTCTCCTTTCCCAGAATGTAGTGTTTCCATTGATGACAAGCTTGTACAATGGAATAAATTTCCTTGTTATAGGTGGCGTATTTTCGTACAGTATTTGAGAGTGTATCACTATGGTATGCCATCAGATGACCGTGCTAAGTGAGAAATGCACCTACAACATAGTCATGTGCATCATTCTCAATCTTGAATGGTTGTTGCAGATCGGGAAAGGAGAGTACTGGAGCTAAGCACAAGCGATGCTTCTGATCATCAAATTCTCGTTATTGTTCCTTCCCCCACATGCAATTTTCCATTCCACCTCCCTTCTTCATGTGGCTGAGGTCCCATGCAATATGGGATAATCCAAACACAAACCGTCGATAGAAGTTTGTGAGTCCCAAGAATCTCTAAATTAGTGTGTTTGGGGATGGCTAATCATGTATGACTTGGATCTTAGCGGGATGAACATGTTCCCAATGCTCATAAACAATGTATCCCAAGTATTGGACCTTTTTCATGCCAAAGGAAAATTTTTCCAAGTTGGCATATAGATTATGCTGCCGTAGAGTGCTCAAACCCTATTGAATATGCCTCATATGCTCCTCCCAAGTTTTGTTGAAGATGAGGATGTCATCAAAATATACCACCACAAAAGAGTTGGTTAAGGGTCTCAATACATCATCCATCAACCTCATGAAATTGTATGGTGTATTTGTTAGGCCAAAGGTCATGACCAACCATTTGAAGAGACCTTATTTATATTTGAAAGTTTTCTTCCATACATCTGTTCATTTGATGGGAACCTGGTGGTAGTTGGACTTTAGGTCAATCTTCCTAAATAACTTTTCCCCCTTGAGTTGGTCAAGAATTTCATCAATCCTGGGAATTGGGTACTGGCTTCTAACTGTGATTTTGTTTAATACTCTATAATCAATGTAGAGTCTCTAGGTCTTGTCCTTCTTCTACACAAGTAAAATTGGGATTATGCAAGGGGAGCAGTTGGGTCTGATGTGCCCCTTTTGAAGAAGCTCTCAAATATGATGCTTGATTTCTTCATTTTCCATCAACGATCGACGATAGACTGGTCCATTAGGCAAAGGTGCATCGAGGGTTAGATCAATTGGATTATTGACTTGAAAGTGCATCGGTACCTAGGTGGGTGAGGAGAAGATGTATTTGTACTCTTCCATGATCTCGTCCACTTGCTTCTGCTACAAAGAGAGGCTCTGTGTAGAGGCCACAGATGTGGCGATGACCTTCTTCTTACTGTGAGCATAGATCACAAAGAAGACTAACATCACGGTCTGTGAAATGACCTTACTACATTTCATAGCAGAGATTAAATAAATAGTGGTAGGTGGTGTTACCTATGGTATCCTATAAAATTGTCTACCCAAAGTAATAATAACACTGTGGGTTATAGACTCATACACAACATGCCACTTCCAAAAATATGGTTGTCCTAAATAAACATCACAAATTCAAGGGGAGAAATATAACACAATACCTCATCTTTGAAAGGCTTGACGTTGCACGACATACGACACTATTAGTTGACACAAAGATCTCTTCCTTGGCGAAGCTAGCCAATGGTCCAGGGTTGCGGGTGCGTTGTCGTCGGCAGGTCCAACCGCTTGACAACCTTTGTTGAGATCATGTTCTTCTAAGAGCCGCTATCTAAAATGAAATGAAGTAGATCCCCCTTTACCCACATTTGTGAGTGAAAGAGACATTCCCCTTCCTCTGGTTCTTCTAGTTCGCTTGGCTAGAATTTGGTGGTAGCGACAGTGGCACTGGGTTCAACATCGATAATTCACCCTTCTAGATTTGATTTGGAATCAAAATCGACCTCTGAATTGGAATCCTTTAGCTCAGCCACGAGTGACTTCTTGGAGTGTCATTCTTCAATGTTGTGCCAAGGTATTTTATGGTATTCACACCATTTTCCCTTGTTCTTCTTCGTTTTATCATTGCCCTTCTTGTGTTGTGGCTTGGACTGACTTTCATGAGAGTGGTCATCCTTGCTCTATCCCTTGTTGTGTGGGTTGGGGCCACCTTTTCCTTTCTTCGACTGTGAGGGGTTTGCACATCCAAACTCTCACTTCTTCTGCTTAAATTTCTACTTGATCTTGATAGCATATCTACAAGTTGTACTCAAGGAGGCAATGTCTAGAAACTAGATTTCTGTTTGAATGTATCTATGCACACAATTGCAATATTTTAGCACCAAATGTCACTCAGTGTCTTTGACACCCAACTTGGTGTGCAAGGTATGGAAAATATTGGTGAAATATGGTACTGTCTGGTCCCTTTCTTGATCCAGGGTGGTCCATCTGGTGTACTGGTCCTCACAACTTCCAACACCATAGTATTGTTATTTAATGGCATTCTGGAAGGAATCCCATGTAAGGGAAACCACAAATATTGCAGATTCCTCTATGGCCCTTTTCTCAGAGTAAGTGTCCCACCAGTCCTTAACATGGGGGACAACCTTGAGGAGTGAAAAATTAATCGTTTTCCTATCGGAATAATTGTGGACCAAAAAATATCCTTTGAGAAGATTCAACCATTTATCTACAACATCCACATCTATCAGTCCTTCAAATAATGGAATATCAAAATTTACCTATAAATTGAAGGGGGTTGCATGGCCGCTTGATGAAGATGCTTCTCCTTTGGGCAACCTCTGAAGGATCTACACAAATTTGTTCATCATTTCGTTCCTTTTTCGCACAAGGGATTCCTCAAGCAACATTTTAAAAGGATCTCCTTCTCCATCATCTTTCTTTTTGTCTCCCATGGGTTGTTGTCGGGCTTGGCGCAACCAATCTTGCAATGGATCAATTGGTTTGAGTCCCAACTTCTTGTACCCAGATCTTGTCGGGGACATGCATGAAGAAAAATAAATGAAGAGCATATCGCTTTGATACCATTGATCTAGATTTAGGAGTGGAATGAACTAATTAATAGACTGAATACAATAACCATCGAGATATGAAGAACAACAAAGATATCCAGTGAACAATATCTTCTATTGAATAAATGAAATAGGATGAAACTGTAAAACTACAAAACTGAAACACTTGCTCAAATGGTGGTAGTTATCTCTGAGAAGAGAAGTGGCTGCTATGTGCATCCATCTGAGAAGAATTATTAAAATGAGGCTCTAGAGACATTTTTAACATTACTCATGAATGCCAAAACCCTGAACATCCAAAAACCTAACCCTAGGATATGAAACACCAAACATTATGTGGTCCATAATGGGTAAGTTGGTACCTCAACTTCCCGGGGTTGTAACTTTTTCATACGACCTTTGTTTCAGGCGCGTGATAGCCAGTTGGAAAGGTATTTTTGAGAACTACACACTACACCATCAAAATTTGACTTCATCGATAGTTTGACTATGGAAAGCCAAAAAAACATTGTTTAGGGCCCCAAAACAGCCCTGGAAGTACAACAAGATGTGCTGACATGAAAACATACAAAATTGTTGGATCATGTTGTCATTGATGCCAATGGTTTGATTGATTGATGTCAAGTGATTGATTGATTTCAAAGGATTGATTGATTGATGATTTATGTAATATAATATGTATTGTCCTTGATGAGAATGCATAGATGAAGATGGATCAATGAGTTGTCATTGATAGATGATGAAGATGGATCGATGTGGTTCCATTGGTATATGATGCACTGTTGGAAAAATGTATAGATGTCTCATTATTGTCTTATCATGATTGATAAGGTGTACAAATGGATGAACTCCAAAGTGGTCCCCTTATGGTGAAATCCCTCACGGGAAGACGCTTTAAGGATTGAGTTATCCTAGAAGAAAGGTTGGAGGACCCATGCTTGTATGAGGAATAACGAGATGAAGATCAAGCAAATTGTTGGTGAAACTATCCTATATGGATAGTGCTTGTCATGCCATTTCTGGTGGTATGTGGAATGTCACATAACTCCTCATGGTTTGAGATTTATGGCCTTACGAAGATGAAGGACCCTTACATGAAGGCTTGAAGCCCCCAAAGTCAAAGAAGTCAAAGTGACCTAAAAGAAGAAATGATAAAATAAGGTGAAAAAATCAAGAAGAAATATTTATGGAAAGTGGTTAACCCTAAAAATAAGGAAAATAGGTTAAGTGACCTA
>ML826067.1:0-14161 GCA_009831015.1 Picea engelmannii | reverse complement strand
GAAGAAGGAAGTACATGTAGGCCCTGAAGATAATTAAAGAAAAGAATTACAAAATAAGAAAGTGTCAGGTCAGCCCTAATGTTAAAATGAAGTGACATAAATGGTATAAATAAACATCATTATACATTTATTTGATACAAGTCGAATTTCATAGGAAATAAGAAGAAAAGAAGGTAGGATTTCAAGGGAGGATGAAGTCTTTTGGTGATGTGTTCTAAGGTATGTTATTTTCAGGTCATCGTACCATTTTTGCTATAATTTTTTTTCTAGAATGATTCAGATGGGGAAATCTCTATGGTATTGAGAAGACATATTAAGTTACCTCTGGCAAAAAATTCAGCTCTTGATTCGCTATAATTATGGAGATACACTCTGTGGAAGATAGTGTTTGTGACCAGTCCTGAAGCTAGTCAATAAATAGGTATTCTGGGTAAAAAATTCATAACTTCTTCATACATAATCCAAATGAAGTGGGAACACTTCCATTGGAAATAGTCCAAACTATAGTTTCTTGTTTGTGAGTTTCAGAATCAGATATTAAATATTGAGTGTGGGGCATGTTGTACAAGTTGGGTCTTCTGAATAGACCAGAATTGAATAAAGTCTACCATTCTTTCTATAACCTCTTTTTGGGGAGGATTCAAGGAGTGAAAATTGGAGTTTCATAGAATACATTGAGTAATATTATCTACAAGATCAGAGTACTCCAATATTTGAAGAATTTCAGAAATTGAAGAAGTCTGAGGAAGCATTATCAGGTTCTATGTGATGATTGGTTGATGGTGATGATTTAATGTAAAGTTATATTATCTCTCATATATTCTTGTGTGGAAGGAAGGGGAAAGTATGGAGAGTTAAAATCTCTCTTGATATTGGAGGATTGTATCTTCCTCTTGGAGGTTTATCCCTTGCTTTACATTTGGAAGATGTAGCTACCTTTGGAAGTCATTACTTCCCTTGAAAAAAAGCTATTGATTATTTCTCATATATTGTGCATGGTGTATTGTGGTGTATTGGTGTAACTCTTATAGTATTGTTAATTTATCATTGGATATAATTGAATGGTTTAAGTATAAGTTGAAAAAGGTTTTTAAATTGTACTTGATACTGATTCACCCCCCTCTCAGTATCAACAAGGATAACTAGGCTAATCCTAGGGATATCTCGTTGATCATTTAGTGAGATCCCTGTGATATTTGTCCCATAAAAAGGAGAAACAAGAAGTTTACGCTTTAGAAACCCTATGGATTCCTTAGCTACATTACTTAATTGGTGGAGAAACTTTGAAAAAAAGAATAATATAAAACAACATTGATAGGAAAGGTCTTGAACAAGGAAGTAGACCTTCCTCAAGTGCTTTCCTGGGTCATCCGTCCTTCCCTTACTTATCGGGTTAGACCTATTATCCCTTGATTTCCGAATTATAAAGCTTTAGACTTTATGTATCCCCGAGGAAGATTGCACTGAGAAGTGGAGCCACTTTGGGCCTCTTCAACATGGGAAGATTTTTCCATCGACTATTTGTTGAAATGTAATAATTACTCCCAAATATCTCCCAACAATAAATGAAGTTAGTGAAATAAGATTTCAAAAATATATGACTTAGACTTTGTTCTAGAGACATATTCTATAGAACCTTTGTAATGAGTTCTCAAGAGTATTCTTGATGGAAGTCTAGATCTTTCATTGTTGTATATATACCTATTTTCGATATCAATGGAATATGCAGAAAAATTTGAAGAGAGGTAGCTCCAGTTTTTTTTTATATTGTGTGTGCATATCTGAGTCAATATATAGTTTTAGTTGTTAAATATTTCATATTGGTATCAGAGAGGGTCTGGTCCTGACTCTCTCACAAGAGGGCCTAGTTTCCCTGAGATCATTGAAGAAAGTGACAGAGCAGTTGTTTTGGGTGAATTTTTTCCTGTATCAGAGTTGTGAAGGTTGTAAAGTTGTTGTAGTGTTTAAAGTAAGGTAGAGGATGTGTCGAAGATTGAGCCATCATGTGAAAGCATGGAATCATTGTGACCTTCAAGGATACCACATAGAAGAGCTGTGACATGATTTGTTTGGTGCCCATAATGGTGCATTAGAGAAGAAGTGCTCCCAGATCGATGTGTTGGAGTAGAGGTGTGCCCATATCATTTTTTTTTAGACCATGTAGAGATGATGTGCACTTAGACAATTGTTGCCTATAATTGTTGTCTTCTATTTAGAATTAAGGTGAGGGGCGATCATCATTTGATGGATGAATAGAGAGGTATTATGTACCATCGTTTGGAGAAAGTAGTGAAGCTGCCAACAGAAGGTGCGTGTTGCATTTGTTGTTGGAAATTGAGTTGTACGGAAATTCGAATTATGAGAAAACCACTCAAGTGAGGCTACGCTCACAATGTGTTATTCAATGAAGACAAATTACATCATAATATAGGACTCTAGTCTAGTTAGGTGGTTACAACAAACAACAAGAAAATAACATCTACATTAAATACTAGTAGAGTTCATCTAGGTAACTATCTAGTACTCCATTATTTCCAAGTCATGTGAAGGCCCACATAATTCATGGACATTGCAGGAGATCATTGGAGCTAAAGAGAGACCGATCTACTAGGAATAGTCACAGGGTGAGCGACCTATGTTTGCGAGAAAGGGGCCAATGTTTTCTATGAAAAAGTGCCACGTGGGGAGACCACTTGTACTCTCTAGGAATATCCCCTTTTTGACTTACGCCAAGATAAATAATTCCTTCAAGGAAATTGTATCTTGGAACCTTAGGAAAGAAGCCCAATCATTAAGGAATAAATCTTTTGGCAATAGTCTAAACGTTCTATCTATCTTTTGGGTGTTTTCTGGAAACGTTTTCGGTTTGATTTTGCTTGAAATACGGTGATGAATGGTTGGATCTGCATATTTGAGTGTCTAAGTTTGTATAATCAGAGTGCTCCAAGGGTTTTTTAGTATGCTAAATCCATTTATGCATTCAAAAATGCAATTTAAACAACAAAAAATAGTGATTTTGTCCAAATTCACATCAACGGATTCCGGCCAAAAAACCCAAAAGGTAGAATGTTTATCCAACACCAATATTTTGTTTTAGTGTGGAAACTCAATGGAAATGCCTCTGAGTTTTATTTAACTTGTGAAGTTTTCTAGTCTGAAAATCCTCCAAAAATAGCAACTTGTTTTGCACATTTGAGGTAGGGCTAATCTTGTGCGAGTTTTGTATATGGCCAGGAAATGTGTTGAAGAGATGGAGAAATAACCAAGGAAAGGACGTGGGATGTTTCCCCCCTTGACAAAGAAGAAAATATATTGGGTCAAGTGTTCAAGTTTCTACATGGAACAAGCATTTCTAAAGAGTCAAGATTGTGGATTTGTTTTAAATTGAGGGAGTCAGATTGTGTCATAGACTTACTTGCAACACAGAGAGTGTTCAAACGATAGTTTTTTCAAATGAGAAAGGCCCAAGTTTGAGACCCTTTATTTTATATTTGGTTTTTTAAAGAGATTGATTTAGAAGCTAGAATTTTTTAACCCTAGTGGAGATGGATGAGGTGGGTGCAACATAACTATTGTTATGGAGTTTCCTGCTTGAAGAAGAGGATTACATGTCCTAGGAGGAGAAAACTTGCATTTTAGGAGAAGATCATATCTAATGTGCATGAATGAGGACAATGTAGATCGATAACCTACATTTTATGAGAAAGAAGAGAAAGAAGAAGTGGGTGAAGAGAACCCATGCATGACACATGTCATATCTGAAAGATAATATTTACATTTGAGAAAAATAGGTATACACATTTTTAATTCATATGGGTGTGCTTTGAAAAGTATGGGTATCGATAATTTTGAAGGCTTGGGAAGTTATCACATTTAAATTGTGTGGAATTTTATTAATAGTATGAAGAAAGATATACAAAAACAATTCTTGGTCAATAGTGAAATGGTCAATAGTAAAAGTTGTAAGTGACAATAGGATCATGAAAATTCCATTATATCCAATTGTAAGGAGTCAAATTCAAGCTTAAGTTTGAGGGGAAAACACTTATTTATTGATGTAAAGTGTAAGTCCAAGTTCAAGTGTGAGTCAAAATATCTTATAAAATCAAAATGAAAGTTGAGTAAGTGAAGTAAAATCATGGCAAGTGGTGTGTCAATTAAGTTTTCCAATCTTTTTCCATAGGTTGTTTTGTTGGATATTGTGCACACTCCAATAAGAAACATTTGTCTATAAGAAATTATGGTTGCATGAAGAATATTGTAGTTAAAAACAAGATGAAGAAGCAATGAAAAGAAATAAAAGACAAACTCATGATGTAGAAGACAAAGGGTGATATAAGACAAAGATAAATGGTGAAGGACAAAGACGTCTCCAGATGAAGAGGTAAAGAAAAAGGAATCCATGGTGATGAGATGTAAATGGACATATGTAATGGACTTGTTGGGCATTTAGTAAAGAAGTTGAAATGTTTGTTGTACCTGAGATGAAATGTTGTAATGGTACATAAGTGTTGTAGGGGGTACCTGATCAGTTGTACCCAACACCCCATAAGTTTTTGTTCCAAGATGTAAAACTCATCCATAAGCGATTTGTATTTCCCAGGTGTTAAGTAAGCTCTGTTGAGTTAGGCCTACATGCATTAGTGTGGTATCACATGTAATAATGTAGCATGTATCCCTCTTATGCATAGACTCGTGGATGTGGAATCAAGTTTTGGAATCAACCACTAGGTAGGTATGAGTGTGGGAGGTTTACTAGTATCTAAGCTTGATGATGAGTCTGAGAAGTTGGACCTTCGATTAAGGGGGAATTTGAAATGGAGTAATCTCATAGTGTGAGTTGGTTGGGACCAAGTTATGATTAAGGGGGTGTCAAACATGTTGATGAACCATGTAGGTGAAAATTATTCTTAGAGAACTAATAAGTACAAAAGATGGCACCCATGTATCTTGGTAGATGGATTTTTTTTTATATGGATATCAATGATCAGTTGGTTGCAGGTACAAAAGGAAGAAACAAAAAGTTCGAATAGTAATCAATTTTGTGTAGGAACAAAAGAATAAGAACAAAAAAGTTTGAGGATGAAGCTCAAAACAAAGAAATCCCATGTGAGTGTGTGCAGTGTAAATCAGTTTCCACATTATTGAGGTTTGTGGTCAATAGAAACCACTTGTATGCAAAGTTTATGGTCAACTAGAAACCACTTGGTGTGATGGTTTGTGGTCATCCAAAAACCTATTTTAATGGTTAAAGGTACACTGATAAAAACTCTTGATGGTGTAAGGTTAAGAGTAATCCAAGGAAAAAACCTAGATATGGTAAACTGGTTAAGGGTAAGACATAGAAAAACCATGGGATGATTACGGTCATAGCCATTGGAATTTTTTTTCTCCCATCATCAAATTGGTACACATGAAACAAGAAGAATGATGCAGTAGCATTATCTCTCAAGGCTTGTATGAGAGCATTCTCCCCAAGTTACAGTAGCTACAAGGGACAATATTTTGGAGATTGAATATAATGAAAGGGGGAGGAACATAAATCAACATCGAGTCAAAAATATTCTAGTTATTGACAAAGTTTATGTTGTAACAAAAGAAGTAGAATTTTTTGGAAGATTCTACTGAAGTAGAAGAAGATTGTTAAAGAAATTGACTCTCTAAGAACTGCAGAGCATGATAATGGTAAATAAGGTGAATCCCAATATGTAGAAACGCATGTGGATGTTGTAATTGAAGTTGATCTAAAAATATGTAATCCTAGTTGAGACTTAGACCAGTAGGCCATCATGTTATGAATATTGTAAGCCCATAGAGGCATTAATGATTAGTATTATTAGCGGTCATAATTAAGGGGGAGTGTTGAAATGTAATAATTACTCCCAAATATCTCCCAACAATAAATGAAGTTAGTGAAATAAGATTGCAGACATATATGACTTAGACATCATTCTAGAGACATCTTCTCCATAACCTTCATAATGAATTCTCCAGGCTATTCCCGATGGAAGTCCATATCTTTCATTGTTGTATATACACCTTTTTTTTTCAGTGGCAATGGAGTATGAAGAGATTTTTTTAAGAGTAGTAGCTCCAATTTTCTATGATATTGTGTGTACATATCTGAGTCAATATATAGTTGTAGTTTTTCAATATTTCACTATTTAGCGAAGAGCAGTTGAGGTAGGAGAAATCATCGACACTTTGGGCTTCTTCAACATGGGGATCTCTCTTTGACTGTCAACTATTCATCGAAGAGTGGTCAAGGTTGGTCCTTTCATTGACCATTCCCTACATACAAGTTCTATTTCTACTCAAGATATTGCTCTGGAGGAAATAAACCAATAAAATGATATCAAATGATCCTTTTGTCCAAAAGTGAGTGAGTGAAATATTTTTAAGATCGATGCAAAAACTAATTAAAGGATTTGAGATAGTGTATTTCTTACCACTTGCACTAATATTGCATTATGTCTTCAAAGGACTCTACATCTCTATCACAAGTAAGTCATTTCTCCCTAGATTAGATTGTACTATTAAATGTCAAATTCCATGTCCAAGTTTTTTTTACCTCTACAAATTATCATATAAACAGTGTTCCCATGACAGACCTGCATGTTTTTTTTTCTCTAGATTTTCTTTGAAGGCCAATTTTGTTCGGCAAAAGTAGGTCCATTGGAATACCATCTAGAGGATATTATGGAGCAAGAGGAGTTTGTAGTGATCGAGAAGAAGTAGGTCCATTGGAATTCCATCTAGTGGATATTATGGAGCAAGAGGAAGAGTCTGTGGTGGTCAAAATTCATTTGAGATTTGTCCACAACCATGGAAGGTCATTGCATGCATACCGTCACATGTCTACATGCAACACCACCTTACCTCAGATCAATGTCAATTTCACTATGTATTCAGTGAAACATAACCTCTAATGAACGACACAATGCAATATAATAATAATAATAATAATAATAACAACAACAATAATAGTCTATTTTTAAGGTCACGACCAAGACAAACACCAAATTTTTGTATGATACCCCCTTGCTTGTGGGACAAGGGACCCCTTCATGCAACGATTTTACTGCTAAAGTTTACTGAGGTACACATACCCTACCCTCCTCTAGATTTGAATGTGTGACCTCTAAGGAGGAAACACGTGATCTTGACCTATAAGTTATTCAATATCAATGCAGTTGCAATGCAATATGACACAATAATTGAGTAACATCAACCATAAAGTAATAATATTACTAAATATTTCAATTATAGTTGATCTAGAAAGATCTTTTACACGACTATGGTTGAGTTATTAAGCATGTGTTGATTAACCAATTAGGAAGATTAAAGAAAGAGGAAGAATTATAGAAGAAGAATAAAAACCATATACACATATGCATAACTAAAATAAATCATAAAACAATAGAAAACCATAACACCAATGTGATAATGGAGTTCGACAATCTCGCCTACATCTCCGAGCCTTTGTCTCAGTGGGTGAGGCTTTCTTATTTTTGTTCAAAGCTCAATAAGTACATCACAATAGTTCCAAGAGATTAGAAAATTGATCTTGTATTGTTCTACTAGATATCAAGAACCCAACAGAATAAATGACACTCAAATCGGATGACCGAAGCTCCTAGAAATGGACTGCAATGTTGTGCTCCTCAAAAACTTCCCTGCATAAAAAACGGCTTTGGATTGGAAAATATTCAACATAAAACTTCTTTGAATATCCTCTCATGGCTTCAAGAAGGCATGGTTTATATATATCTGAAGTTGGTAACTATCTCCCAACTTCCCCCAAAGATCTGGCCTAAAAAAGGCCCAATATCCCCCAAAAAGGGAAACAAAATCTCAAAAAACAAGCCTAAAATCCATAAAGATCCATATACTATAGTTAAAAACCCACTTGGGAAAATGAATAGAGCACAACCCCCTTTTTATAGGGATCCTGGTCACATGGGCGCCTCCATGTGGCCCTGGCCTGGTGCTCCTTTGTTGCCCCCCCTCCATTCTGTTTGGGTCTAGGTCACGTGGCTTGGCCATGTGGCCTTGCCCTAGTCTCATGCACGCACCCAAATCTGTATCCATGTTTTGTAGCCCTTGTTCGTGGGCTTAGCTCCTCATTGACCAGGGCCTAACCAACACAAAGCACCACCCGTCAACACGTATAATTAATGTGCCAACTCTTCAACAAGGAACAACTGTAGCCTGCATGGATAGCGCCCAGTTGTAAAGTCATTGGCGACAGACGAGGTCGAAGGTTCGAACCTCCTGGCCTAACAAATTTTTACCCAATCATCATTGAGAATATATAGGGTGCCACGTGGCACCTCCTGATTGGGCCACATGGTGATCCAGGATTGGTCCATATCATCAAATCGTATGCCTAGTCACCCTGCCACGTGTCAGTACGTACGCCCAATCACCTCCCCAACTGTCGTCCGTATGCCACATGTTCATCTATCATTAGGAAATTTCACTGTATGGACTTCCACGTGTCATCCGTACGATGACACATGTCAAGTCCGTACAGTTCCAATTCATCTCGAAAGTGACGAAACTGAGTGACATGTGTCACCTCCTAGTGATGCAACGTCAGCATGATGATGTTATCATGACATCATTCTGACTTCATCCTGATGTGTGTTGATGTCACCTGTCATACATGTTGACATCAACATTGACTTTGACCTGGTTGACCTTTTTCTTGTTTGGTGAAACAAACAGATCACCATAACTTTAGCATATGAAATTCGTTTGAGCCCGTTCAAGTTACATTAGGTTCGTATCGACGAGGGATATGCACTCATCCATTTTGAAACCATTATGATCAATTTGTTTTTTAGGTCTTTCTGAGGCCCATCAATCTCATTGATCCGATTCTGGATCACACCTCCCCACTAAAGGACCTTTTGGTCCCAAAAAGGTTACTGACTAGTCATCAAGCTCGGGATAGGACACCCGACTTGTTCTCTCTATTTGAACTTTGTCCTGTGCACCTGTCTCATCAAGATGAATTGTAACACAATCATGACAACTGACAACATGTTGTTAGCCATTTGAACCCTGTCACATCTTATCGAAGCCACTATAATCCATGTAGATAACATTACTAATGATAGAATCCAAAAATATGACTACAAATAAGTTGATATGTTTTTAATATTTTCACGACAATAGCTTATCTTGAAGCAAACTCTAATTGATTTTCCATTCCACAATCATCTCCTGTTCTTGCTTAAGATATATCACTTAATTTGAAACAATTATAGGTTTGTTGCTTTCTTGAACTGCCTTCTTTAATTGTTCCATAGTTTGAAGAGTTTTATTTTCCTTTACATGATGAGCATGAACCACATATTCTTGACCTACTTTGGTTAAATGATATTGATTATTTTCCCTATAAAATATTTTTTTATGATCATATAAGTATGGACTGCCTAAGACCATTCCACATTCACTTAGTGGTACTACATCACATGTTAGCTCATCCACATACTTAGATGAAATAACAAATTTTAATGTGCACTACTTGGTTATGTGCATTTGATGATTGTTGCTTATCCACTTAAGTGTGTATGGCTTATGATGCATTTGTGTTTTTAATCCCAATTGATTAACCAATTCCTCAGAAATTAAGTTAGATTGAGATCCACTATCTATCAATGTATCAACCTTAGTGTACCTCATGATGACCTTTATATAAAACAAGTTACTTCTACAATCAATTCTTTCACCAATTTTACCTGTCATACCAACCAATGAGACCTTATATTCATCACTTGAATCCGATCCCAAGTTTGTCGACAATGTTGTCGTTGCAATTGTTTGCCTCCCTTTCTTTTCCTTGAACCACTTCGGTCTCTTCTTGGGATGCAATTGCCAACAACAGTCCTCATCATGCCCCTCTTTCTTGCAATGCTTGCAAGAGGGCCTCTCATCCTTTCTTGTCACTTCATTTGACTTCTTTCCATGCCACTTCCTTTTATCCTATTTCCTTGAAGACGATTCCCCTGATACTCCAACACTTGTTTTCCCTGCTTCAATGTATGTCGCTTGAACATAAACCTCATCAAGATTAGTTGGTCCAAAAATGAATACAATATTTTGAATATGTGCAGGTAAACCTTCTATATACTTCATAAGAGTTTATTGGGTATGTAAAGGAATATCTAACATCAATGCCATTTTTTGAAATCCATCTGTGTATTCTTGCATTGTTTGTCATTTTCTTAGTTTTAAATCTTGCCATTCAATTAACGCTTTCTCTTTATAACCCAAAGGATAGAAATGCTTTCTAAGTGCATAAATAAAACTTTTCCATGATGGAAATACATTACCCACTTATTGCATGCCATTTTGAAACTTGATTTTCCATCATATGAGTGTTGTGCCTGCAAGTCTAAGTGATGCCAACTTGATCTGAGTTGCCTCATCCTTGATCTGTTGCACACTACAATAAACCTCCATCTGTCTTACCCAATTGTCAAGTCTCTCTACATTAAATTCACCATCATACATGGTTAATTCAAATTTAACATAAAGTTTTAATAAAGGCATTTCATTCTTATGTTTATGAACATGTTTCTTTGCATTGGATTTAGAACTTGAACTTGAAGAAGAAGGAGAAGAAGGAGGTGAATATGGAGGTGAAGAAGGAATTTGAGGAGGATCCTCTCCTTATTCACATTTTCCCTTTGAATATTCACCTAGATTTGGTCTCTTCTGTTCCAAGTAATCCTCGTACAAAACCTTCATCATCTCCGACATGGTGAAGAAAGTTTTTTGAAACTCTTTCTCATCCTGAGAAAGTCCCTCTTCCGATGCTATCTTCTTTCTTTGAGAAGTTTTCTTTCTCAATATAATCAATGGATTATCTTTAACAATTTCGCCTTCACCACAATGTAGCTTTTCCCTAGTTAATGTGCAAAACTCAAATCCAAACGTCAACTAGCTCCGATACTACTTGATCTGAAAATATCTTTTACATGACTATGGTTGAGTTATTAAGAATGTGTTGATTAACCAATTAGGAAGCTTAAAGAAAGAGGAAGAATTATAGAATAATAATAACAATCATATACACATATTCATAACTGAAATAAATCATAAAACAATAGAAAACCATAACACCAATGTGATATCGGAGTTCGGTAATCTCGCCTATGTCTCCAAGCCTTTGCCTCAGTGGGTTGGGCTTTCTTATTTCTGCTCAAATCTCAATAAGTACATCACAACAGTGAAAAAACGTTACAAAAATGATCTGGTCTTATTCTACCATATCTCAAGAACCCAATAGAAGAAATGGCACTCAAATTGGATGACCAGAGCTCTCAAAAATGGCTCGCAAAGGTGCGCTCCTCAACAACTTCCCTGCATAAAAAAATGAATTTGGCTTGGAAAATATTCAACATAACCTGCTTTTAATATCCTCCCATGGCCTCAATAAGGCCTTTTTTATATAGATCTAAAGTTGGTAACCATCTCCCAAAATCCCCCCAAGATCTGGCCTCAAAAAGGGCCCAATATCCCCCCAAAAGGGCCAAAAATCTCCAAAAACATGCCTAAAATCCATAAAAATCTATATACTAGAGTTAAAAACCCACTTGGGAAAATGAATAGGGCGTAGCCCACTTTTTGTAGGGATCCCGGTCACATGGGCACCTCCATGTGGCCCTGGCTTGGCGCTTCTTTTTTGCCCCCTCTCTGTTTTGTTTGGGTCTTGGTCATGTGGCTTTGCCATTTGGCCTCACCCTAGTCTCATGCACGCGCCCAAATCCGTATCCTTGTTCTATAACCCTTGGTCGTGGGCTTAGCTCCCCACCGATTAAGGCCTAACCAACCCAAAGAGCCACCGATCAACACTTATAATTAATGTGCGAACTCTTCAACAAGGAAGAACCATAGCCCAAATGGATAACACCCAGTTGTAAAGTTGTTGGTGCCCGAGGAGGTCAAAGGTTCGAACCTCTCATCTTAACAAAGTTTTACCTAGTCATCATTGGGCATCTGTAGGGTGCCACATGGCACCTCTTGATTGGGCCACGTGTTGATCTAGGATTGGTCCACATTGTCAAACCATACGCCCAGTCACCCTGCCACCTGTCCGACACATTAGGAGTCTACATGTCTTGTCACCCTACCACGTGTCAGCCTGTACACCCAGTCACCTGCTCAGCTGTCATCCGTATGCCAAATGTCCATATTTGATTGGTTCATGTCACTGTATGGACTTCCACGTGTCATCCATAGGGTAACGCATGTCAAGTTTGTACAGTGCCATCTTAGCCCGAAAGTGATGAAAATGAGTGACACGTGTCACCTCCTGGTGATTCCACATCAACATGATGATTTCATCATGACGTGTGTTGATGTTACCTGTCGTACATACTGACGTCAACGTTGAATTTGATTCTGTTGAATTTTTGCATGTCTAGCGAAACAAACAGATCGCCATAACTTGAGCATACGATGTCAGTTTGAGCCCATTCAAGTTGTGTTGGGTTTGTATTGATGAGACCTACACACACATCCGTTTTGAAGCCATTATGAGAAATTTTATTTTTAGGCCTTTTTGAGCCCCATCAAACTCCTGGATCCGATTCTGGATCAATAGTCAACCATGAGAAACCAAAATCAATGCCACAAAACCCATAACCAATATAATTAATATAATAGTAACAACTAAAATATTTAAAAATTCTTACTATTAATAATTAATAAGTCAAATCTATAATTAATTTAATCAAATATATACTTTATCTAATTAAACATATAGTCAATTATTTTTTTTAATTTAGAAATATCTAGTAAAACCTTCTTGAGTCAAAAACTTATAGCTATCAGGGTAAACAGTGAGATAGTGGTTGTATCGCCCAGGGAGGAAACCAATGCTGCCACTTGTCCAAACAATTCACAATTGTAAAAAGGGAGAAAAAAAATGTCTTCTAATATATTACTGTTCTAAGACTAGAAGCTAAGGTGCCTCTCTAGGCTAGAGACAAGAGAAGTAACCAGTCTAAAGACACCAAAAAATCAAGAAAACCTGTAAATGCCATTTTCATCTGGAGCTTAGGCCTGGCTTTCGTTCCCTCTGAGGATCATGTGTAGTGTCCATGGATGAAGTCCCTGTGTCCAGAGTGGTATGAAGGAGAGCACAAATGAGTGTTTCCGAGCACTCCTCGCAACGCTCACGTTGTTCGTATCTCATCAACATCTCCACCATGTCTCGCCTGACTTCGAAGACCGAGTTCTGGATGTTGTCCAAATAATTTTGTAAGTCCATAAGCCCATCACACCGAGGGCAGGAAGGATGTGGCCAAGGAGAAAGCAGAGGCGGAAAAGGAGGTTAAGGTGGAGGTGGAAATGAGGAAGAAATGTGGGGGGAGGCGAAATAATTGAGGGGGGAGGCAGTCGGGCTAGGGAGAGTAGATGAAGAAGGAAGGCAGGAGGGAGGCTAGTGTATGGATTATGCTTTCGGGATGAGCTCAGGTGCGAAGCTGAGTGAATTACCCATGCTGTCAAACCACTCCACTCTGCAGGCCCACGGGGAGGGCAGAGGAGGGATAGGGTGTAGGAGTGAGTTGTAGGTGGAGGAAAGACAATAGTGTATTGCCATCGTCTCCCCTAAGAACTATACCCTGTTGCCCCTCTCTTGGATTTTCCCCTTTGCCTTGGTATCAAGGAGCAACATGGGAGAGGAGGGATGTAAATGAAGAGTAGCAGAGTTGACACAAACCAGAGTTGAAGAATACCAGGGTTGAAGCTGCGAGGATATGGGGCCGAGGTATGAGAACGAGTTGAAGAACTAGCAGGCGCGAGATAAAACCCAAAGATCTACAACTTGTGATGGGACTGGTTGGGAGGCCAACCCATCGCACTAACTTCATTTGTGTCCAGGAGCGCCATTGCCATAACTATGTATGTGGGAGGGCGGTAGCGGGGGTACGCTCAGGGATGATTTTAAGGATGGTAATTTATTTTAAAATGTAGAAACTTTGGCGAATCTTACTAATCCTTTATATGCCAACTATAAATTGTTTGGCGATATTTTTGTAAAAATATTCAAATTTCTAAGGATTTTATATAGTTTGTATAAAATTTTGGCGATTTTTAAGGTAAAATAATTTTATCGCGAATAATTTTTAGAACAATGAAT
>ML826066.1:38659-49149 GCA_009831015.1 Picea engelmannii | reverse complement strand
CATATAAGAAGCATATAAATGACCTATCCTAACATGTTAGAATGCCAAAATATTATGGAAATGAACAACAATAAGAAACATAAAATATTAGAGGGTAAATGTGGGTGAAATGAAAAATTTTCAGATCTGAAATCTTCCAATGAAACCCTAGATAATCTTGCAAATCTTTAATGCTAAGCTACAAGAAACAATAGGAAGTGAGTGAATCTAGATATTAAATCAAAATACTTTGAAATAACTAACTAGTAGCTCACTAGATCTATGATACTACTATCACAAACCTATCCAAGCAAAATACTTTGCTTGGTATTCCTACTATAAATCTCCAAGCTATGCATGCATAAGAAGAAAATAAAAGAACAAGATCACCTCATAAAAGCAATGGCACCAAGAAGACTCCCAACACCATATGTCCTCCAAAGATTTCCTTTATTGATTATCAAGTTTGAGCAAATACTTGCCACAAGCTTGAGAGAAGAGCAAGAGCCAAAATAGCAAAAGCAAAGAGTGGGAGAGGAGAGATTTTGGCATAATAACACTACACTGAGAATATATGTCAAATGAGAAGGGGAAGGCCTTTATTTATACTTGGGAGCCAAGAGTGACCCCTCTTGGATGCTTTCCAAGTGTCACTTTCTAAGCATCATTGAGCATCTCAAGGAGGGGGGTGCAACTTTAGGGTTTTGGAGCTTTTTAGGGTTTTGGTACATGAGTGGAGGGTGAGGTGGCACCTTTTTGACTTTGCCCAACATCAAATTAGACTAAGGGAGGTGCACTTAGGGAGACAACCTTTTTCTAATTAATTTTTGCCTTTCCATGGTTTTCTCTTCAAGGGGGGGTGCAACTTCCTTAGGGGGGATGATGAAATGATCTGATGGCTAGGTGAGGGGGGTGAAATAAAGTTAGGAAAGGGGTTTGGGTAGCTTAGGAAAAGGTTTAGACATATTCTCCTACTCTTTCTCTTACCATTTTGCTCATTTTACAATTATTTGACATTTTTGACTTTGTCAAACTAAGCAATTAAATTGCTGTCTTGGACTGACTTGGACTCCTCATAGACAAACACCTAGCAAAACTTGTCCAATTGAGCTGAAACTTGGTCCAAGGGTGTAGAGGGTCTCATTCCATTTCTTTTGAGCATAAATACCCCTATAAAAAATCCCAAGGACCTAGTTTTTACATTTTTATATCAAATTTAATTAAAATTACCATTAACTAGGTAATTTTAAAAAATTAAAAAAACTATCCAAACTCGACGGAACTCCGCAAGACTCAAGGAGATGTCTAGCATGGTCATTGACAATATTCCTAGACATTAGTCACCATAGGGCTCGATCATTAGAATGCCCTTCACCACTTTGGAGGATTATTGTGGTAGTGAAAAACTCAAGGGTAATTAAAAAGGCTGGTTAGGCCAAATTAATTACCCGAGGAAAAAAAATGCTAGATGAAAGGACTTCTCTAATGATAAAGTCCTAGGCAACTAACTTAAACTATGATCCATGTAGACCCATTACATTATTATCCCACGTAGGAGAGCAGAAATTCCAATTACAAAATGAAGTGCTGAGGCCAAAACTGCCTTGTAGAACCAACAACTCTTCAACTCTGTTGCACCATCAGGTACATATCTTCATGGCACATGGAGTTGACCCCCTAGTCGAAATAGGTGGTCAACAAGGTGGTAATGTCATACCGCTACATGCCCATGGTCATAATAGGCCAACTCGTGATGAGACCTCCTATCCATCAACTAGTAGCTTGAGTGTTTATGTTATCTTGTTGGTCCCCTTTTCTTACTAAGAAGATTTTCACTACTTTGTCAGGGATCCTTGGGCGAAGCATCTCGAAGGTTTCAAAATAGGCTTTTAACTCTTGCTAACTACTTTTACCCTCTGGGCCTTTAGCCCCTTCTTCCCACGAGGTAAGGTACAACCCTTCCTAGTGTAGCCAATCCCAATGCTCGAGCAAGGATAGGGGAGATGGAAGGAATAAAGATGGAAAGTGGTAAGTATGGAGGGAACAGACGATGACTTTTCACAGATCCACCCAGTAGCAACCCATCCTAAAGGGAAATCAACATACTAGGGCATCATGTCACCCTTCTAGGTATGAACGAGGCAAAGAGCATAATTTCCAAGCAAACGTCATGAAATGAAGAAGGATTCAATACAATATGTTTAAGTGCTTCAAAACTTAGAGTGATACGTACCATGATACCCAGACTCATTACCTCATGGAACAAGACTCACCGCTACTTCAAGACCAGGCTGGTGTGATGGATACTACTGCTGGTGATACGTGGACTGCACTGAAGAAAAGAGGGGCCCTCCGGGGCCATGCTTAAGTTGTCTGGCTCTTGGTACTCCATGTCTAGGACCTGTGGGCCTTGAGATGTGATCTCCTTAGTTATCCCTAGGCTAGGGGATAACAGGTACTGATAGAGGTTACAAGTACTTCCAACAAGGCGAGACAAAAGCTCAAGCCTCCTAAAATCTTGTGTATCCCTACGTGTAGTGCATCCCCAACTGCAATTTTATATGCTCAATGACATCTCCTTGTTATTTATAGACATTGGAACACGTCTCTAACCTAAAAATGACTAAGTGTCTTGCTCAACAAAATGTCCATCATCATTTGGCCATGCATAAACAAGTTTGCAAAGTACGAGATCCAATATAAGCCATGCTCAATCCTTTCCAAGTGTTCCAACAAACTACTTGCAACCATTAATGATATCAAATGTCGTGAATTATAAATCATTCAAAGTGAAGTTTGTGCAACATGTGCCATCAATCAATGAAGTGCAATATGTAATATAAAACTTGCGAAGATTACTTTTATGAGAGCAATGCAATTATTAACCATTCACTATCATTATTTAATAGATAAATCATAAGATAAGATAAGATAATTTTATTAATGTCCAACGAATGACCACAAAAGTAGGTCAATGGGACTGAAAAATACATCAAGTGTGGGTACAATGTGGGAGTGCAAAAGCATCTCTTAGATAATGCTGAGAATAACAAAAAGAAATAAACCCTTGGTCTAATTACTACCAAGGAAAAAGTGTATATAAAAGTATCATATGTGCGGTGATACAAAGTGGAATTGCCCATGGTAGGAGTTGGACAACTCAATACTAGCCAAGAGAGAAAAGATTTGAAGATGAAGCTAGTGAGGTCAACTTCTCCTGGATATAATGACTGATGGCGAGCGGTGGGCGACGGGGGTTGTGCTGGCTCACTGTCGGAATCCTAGAGTACCATAGGGGGATAGAGTTGTATGATCCTAGGGAGGATGTAAGAGCGAGGAAGCTTAGTTTTCTTACCATTCGAGGTTGAAGGAAAGAAGATATGAATAGATCTCTGACTGCTTTGCCGGGGCTAGGGGGCAGTCCGATGGGCGAGAGGTATCCTGCTCTGGACTCGTTTGGAGCTGAAACATCTGTCGCGATGAGGCTGTGTGGTCGGGTGTATGGTCCTGCACCTCCTAATTGGTCTCGAATATATCGTTCGATCTCCAGGGGGGGAAGAATGGGCCCGAGGTCTCACCACTCTATGGTCTAAAGTACTCTAGAACTCAGACTGTCGTTTGTTGCTTCGATTTGGTGGGTGAAATATCCCAAATCCGGTGGATCTGGGAATGAACTGCTGAACTAGTGTTTAGGCTCTTGGATCTGATACTCTGGGGGTTTCTGGATACGTTTTAGTTACTTGTTTAACATGCTTGGTGATTTTCGCATGTGTGTGTCATAAATAATGGTTTGAGCAGTATATATGATGCATGCGAAATAAGGAACCAACACAACTCAATAGCATGTATTATATGGAAAAAAGAAGGAAATACAACTGATATGCTGGAAGCAGAGAACTAATCATCAACTAGATCTCATGGATCATCACTGGAATACAATGCAACTAATATAAAATACCCGTGATCAGAAGATATGAATAGATCTGCACATGCACGGATAAATCGACAACATGCAGCTCCAGAAACTCACAACAACTGTTGCAAATGAAGGATATACTTGCCTTGGTGGCTATGCTCAACCGATCGGCTTGAAAACTGTCTCAAACAGTGCACCCTGACCTCTAGGCTCCTTATGATATCTGTCGGACTAAAGATCGGCTCACTTAAGCTACAGATGAACCTCCTAGGCTCTGGCAATGCGCCTTGATGATTCCAACGACGGAATTCGATGATGTCTGTCTCAAAATGTGTGCCCTAGTCTCCTTTGTACTGGGTCAGAAGGGTTTCCCTGGATCTGATCCGGAAATCTCCCTAGAAACCCAAATATCCTTCCTCAAGTGCTGCGCACTTCCTGGTTGTTTGGTGCGCCTTGGTAGATTCCACCGTCAGAATATGATGACCGATGGATCAAAAGAAGCACCTTGGCTTCCTGTCAATTGGGTCAGAAAGAATTGAAAATATATGCCCTCGTCTTGTCCAACTACACAAAAATCTCTCTAACCCTTGCGCCCTCATTGGCTGCACTGCTCAATCTTTGAACTGGGTCTGTATACTCCTGATCTAGCATGGTGAAATACTTGGATGGTATCTCTGATAGGCTAGGGTGTGTCTTCCAACACCAAAACCCCTCTGGGTGGTGGTTTCCTCCAGAAATCCACAAAACAACTAAGAGGTTGACTTCCTCCTCTGGAACCTGTTCTCAACTCAAAATCATAACATAATGAGGAATTAGGTTGAATTCCTCTTCTTATACCTTCCCCAATCTAATTCTGCATTGACATCACTTAAGCTAGGCGCTTTTCCTCCTAAGTCGAATGATTAATTAATTAAGCCCCCCCTCAACACCTTTTTCTTCTATTTCTCCGTTGACTTTGGCTTAAGTGACTTTTCCTATGCTTTTTGGCTTAATTCATCGTTTAGCCATTTATTCACCCTTATTTCTCCCTTTGTTCCCTGTTTGTGCCTGACTATAGTCTACGGGAATAGACAGACTACTAAGTCACTCCCTACTGGCCTATTCTTGGGAATGAGACGTCACAGTGGGAGGGCATGTAAGTATGAAGTGCTCCTTCTATTCTGTCCCGGGTGGGGGGCGGTGTGCAAGAGCTGGGATCTGTGACTAAAAAGCTCCCTGATGAAAAGAGCTAGGCACCTTTGATCCTGATATCGAAAGAAAGTAGAGATGGAGTCCCCTGTGTCCTTGTAGAGGCAATAGTAACGTCCTCGGATCTCATAGAAAACGGGGCACCGAAAAATGAGGTGTCTCTCTGTCTCTGGCTTCTGTAGGTGACACATCTGACAGATCCTATCAAAACGTGGGATATGGTGATCAATCTCTACTTGGAGTCGATGGGAACCAACCTGGAGCTATCCCAAAGGGATCCTGAGTGAGTGCATCCGATGTTTGTATGTGTATGGAGGGTGGATAGTGATACCATCCTGCAACTCCATGAAGTTCTCTAAGTAGAATGACATCTTCGAGCCCAGGCTCGTCGGGGGTGAGGTCCAGGTGACCTGGATGTATAATCTGTATATGTCCTCTTTGATATGTTAGTTCACAATCTGTCTAGTCGACAAGAGATGGGTTGGGGCATCTAAGGAGTATCTGAAAGGGGGGAGGCGCTTTGAGGAGATGGTCATCGACTGGAGAAGTCAGGACGCATCTGAAAACCATCCTTGTGTGCGACATGTGGAGTGATCTACGAGGAGGGCCTCAGAGGAGCAAAGTGCAAGGTAGCGATATCGTTCCCTCCTGGAATTAGAGTTCTTGAAAGATCTGACTTTGTGGAGGACGGAAATCAAGCGAAAGATAGCCTCGAGGCGGAATGGTTGGACACCGAACTCTGCCTGTATAATGGACTGTGGGACTATGCGTTTGCATCTGACGATGCGCCAAAGAAACAGGGTCTGGACTCTCTCCAACCGATCCCAATCTGTCTGTATCAAACTCGAGCACAAGACAAATGGAAAGTGTACTTAGTTCAAATATGTTTAATGTGTGTACACCAATGTGTTTTGTGTTTATCAAACTGTGCAAATGTGTATATCTTTATAACAATGAATGGAAAACTTTATGAACAGATTTCAATGTTAAGTCTGATGTAAAAATGAGGGTGTGGTGATATACCACCAAATCATAAAAATGCATCGAATCCTTTACTTATGTCCTCTTCCAGGTTTGTAAATCGTATGCATCGAATCCTTTACTTATGTCCTTCGATTTGGAAGCTTTTTTCCTCAATTTTCTTTGAATATAATAAATATTACTTTATTATTATTTTATCCCTTCACTTTTCTTTTTCTTGTCATACAATAAAGATTCTTTATGTCATGCTTTAATTGTGATATGATTAGATTTGTCCCATGGTTCTTGAATTGCTAAGTAATTTATTCAACTTCAAATTGTCTTTTTTATTTTATAATTAAACTTCGGTTCCCAAAGGATGTCTTCCCAAAGAACCGTGACAATGCATTCTCCCCATTGCCAAGGGTTTTACTTTCAATGATTGTTTCACGCCTTAGGTCACACGTCTTGGATTGGTGCGACATTAACTCTTTGTATTAACCTTTTTTTTCCACCTTATATCTTATGCGTTCTTGTTGTGAATGGGATGCTACCCTACCGTTGGCGGTGGCCCAATCCAAGTAGATACGACCAGATCTGGCTTGATTTTTTATGCAAGTCACGGCAAGTTATTTTTATCACTAGATTTGCATCCTGGGAAACGAGGGAAAATGCCAATTAGATAGTTTAGTCCACGTCCTCTCCAACCAATTGGGAGCAGACTTTTGGTAATGAAGATCGATAGTGGCTTAATTCGGATAGACCTTAATTATGTTCCGACCTCTATCGTTTTTTGATTTCTCTCTCCCTTTGACTTTGAATTAACTCGTATGGATGTCGAATGGCAGCGTATTTCTGTAATAAAGGTAATTCAAACTCGTCTCGTATTTCAAATGGCGGTTACACTTCGATCCAATTTGATTGGTGGTGGCTTTTCTTCCTGTATAAACTCTGCAACCCTGGTTCTAAGCAAATTCAAATCCCAATAGTCAATGATACTAGGGCTTGGAGCAGTGCGAACATAGCGATCGATCCTGAATTTGGCTTCAATTTTTCTGTTTATGTTTGCAGTTGCACCTTGGTAATGGCAATTTTATACTTTCTATTGAATAGTTGATCACGCACACATATATTTTATATCTTTGAATTTGTAGCAAAAACTTCTTGAACAATGAAAAGCGAAATTTCCAAATGTGTCGATGATATAGCATTTTCAACAACAAACTTTTTTTTTGACTAAAATTCTTGAAATTTTAATGGCCAAAAGCCTGTTGTGGTTAATAAAACAAAAAATCAAAGAAACTATGATAATATTTTTGTATCCAAAGGCCAACGAATTTGTTGCTAAGGGTAATGAAACTTTGACCAAGGGTCTTGTGGCCAACGACCATGATTAGACTTGCTCTGATACCAAATGTGATGACCAAATCTTGCTCACCAATTAAATATCCAAAATATTTGGAATACAATGTAGAAATCCATGCAGATAACAATATATATAATAAATGTATGAGTAATAATGATATGAATAGTATGATAGATAATATGAAACTATGAATACAAATGAGAATGAGGGCCGTATATATACCCACGTAGGGGTGCCCTTTCATGAAGAGACGTGACCTTTCATTATGAGGTGTCTCTTCATTAATACTTAATAATTATTGATTTATATTTATATTTATGTCTGCAAATGGGTGCTATGTACAGTGATAGGCAATGCTCCTTGGCAAGACTTAGTTTGGCATTGGATTATCTGGGATGAACACATTCAGGGGATTAAAGGTGCTTTTCGATTATATGACATAATTGGGAATGCTCAAGCTTTCATGATTGCAGGCTCTGGCCCACTTAAGAGGTTGTGAGCAGCTTAGTGTTAACCCCTGGATTTTCTCACCTTGAGAATTCTGAGGATTAAGAGCCAGCATAGTCTACTTTGGTTGGCATTTAGAGATTTTACCTAGATTTGAGCACTTGTGTGAGTCAGAGGTTGGTTCCCATTGGACACAGGTACAAGACTGGTTGGTGGTTGTTTTTGTTTCAGAGATAGAGCTAGCACAGATTCACATGGATTGCAAAGAGATTACTATTTTTAGCAGATGCCCTACTTTTTATGAGACAGTGACTGGAGACTCATATGACAGTTTTGAGTGTACAGTATTGGTCCTTGCATGATTTTGAGCCCGATGACACTTTTTCCGAGGATCATGCAGGTACTTTCTATTTTTAGTAGGTTGAGCTCCAGGCCTCAGATCAGGATTTTGAGTGTACAATATTGATCCTTGAGACATTCTGAGTATGTTGGACCTTTTTCGGGATGACTTGTCAGTATTTTCTATTTTTAGCAGGGGGAGCATCGAGGCTCGATTGTCAATTCTGAGCACATATTTGGAATCCTCACAGAAAATCGAATCCAATGAGTATGATATCATTGACATGTGGAAGATTCTATTTTTAGTAGTGTCTACTTTTAGACATTTGACACATGGTGGTGATCTCCTATCATCCTGGAAATATTTGATAGTTTCCTATTTTTTAGGGCCGGACCCTTACTTTTAGTAGTTTCTATTTATAGCAGGGTGGTCGCTTCCAAAGCTGACAAGTGGTAGGGTCGGATTCTGACAAATGGCAGTGATGTAGTGTGACATGTGGTAGTTGGGTGGCTTAATTAATGAAGGGGGCACACTTTCCAAGAAATGAAGCAATTAATTGAAAAATAATTAATGAGCGAGGCATGTGGATGAGGTGGCACATCATATGGGAAAGATTGGGCTAATTAAAGCTCAATTTACTTATCCTTCACTTCACTCATCATTATTTCACTTTTCATGCATTGATTATCCTTTAAATTCACACATGCGCCTTGGCTCCTACTAATTAAGGCACATTCCTCTTCCATCATATGTATATTCCCCAAGTCTCATTTAATGCACCCCCTTTTCCCTATTTTCTAGCATTAATGTGCCTCCATTTTCCCTATTTTCTAGTGCATCATCCTAAATGAGCCTCCATTTTTCCTATTTTCCAGCTCTCCCTAATTTCTAGCACATTGTCTTGACTATTAAATGAGCCTCCATTTTTCCTATTTTCTAGCCTCCACCTTTTCTCTCTCCCTATTTCTTAGTCTAAATCCTAGCGCTCACTCTCTATTTTTTAGGACGGATATTCCATTCTTTTAATACACCTCTCTTTTCCCTAAATCCATGCACACTCCCTTATCGTCACTTCCACACATGTTTCCTTTCATGTGCATTTCATACATGCACACCCTTTCATATTCTCCTTTATCCATGTGTTTCTTTCTCCCATTCTATCTTTGTATTCATATGCCCTCTTATTCTTAGACTTTTATCTCATGCGCCTCCTATTATTACACACATAGTGTGCCCTCACTCCTATTTAACGAGGCTTGTCCTCATTGTTATTGGTTGGATTTTTGCAGCAGCAACATTCATATTCTATCTTTCTCTCTCTCATTCTTCTTCTACTAGACTAGCTACTCTTTCTTTGTGTGAAGATTATCATAGTGCCGGTTCTTGTACTTGTTGATGTGGTGCAATGAGCCTTTCAACAACCATTAATAAATAAGTGTTGTGCTTATTTTCGAGCTTTCACTCTTGTCGGTATTATGTTCTCTCTTTATGCATTGAATTAATAGTTCATTATCATTTATTGTGATAAATTCTTTATCTTTCAAGTGGTTTTCTCCTCTATTTCTTCCATTTTTCTCATGCTAACACTGCAGGATCCTTCCAAGTGAAGTTAAAACTATCTTTTCCTAATGTCTTGGCGGGGTGTTTACACGCTATCCAAGCCATATTTGTTGCTATTTTTTGTGTGTTTTTTTGCAGAAAATCAGATCCAAGATCAGCAACCCGGTACCTAGGGATTCCCCCCTAAGGTTGGCATCCACTAACCCGAACGGAGAAGAGGTTTGCTGGTGACAATTTGGGGCATTCTCTCCTTGAATTAGCCACTTTTCCATTGCTTATTTTTAATCATCATATCTGATTGGAGGGTGAAAAAGTGTGCTAACACTTAGTAGGTTGTGTTTTTGTTTTCTTTCTTGGTGGTATGTAGAGCCTCAAGATGCTTGGGATATGGTGTCACACCTGATTTGGATGTTCCCATCCCCAAACTATGAGGTTGGTCTTTTGGCTAGATTGGTTTGTAAAATATTGGCAAATAAAGGTCTCTTTTTTTAGAAGGATTTGTTAGATCAAGAGTAGCATTAGGGGTATTATCATCATGATCTTAATTACCCCAAAAGCTCATTGGTTTAAACAAATTTGTTTTGGAGGGTCTTTGGGACTTGATCCATATTGATTTTATTTTTAAAATGCAGTTGCATAGTTCAAATCTATTTTGGCAGGACTGGAGATGGAAGAATGGGAGGCCTTCTACCTTTATGTGACTAAGGACTTGTATGCATGGTAAGGCATGTTGC
>ML826066.1:4635-16284 GCA_009831015.1 Picea engelmannii | reverse complement strand
TCTGGGAGGGAAAAACTCCGGGAAATTAACCTGACTAGTTAGGCCACATTAACCCCCTGAGATTAAAAAACCCTCGATGAAAGGAACTCCCCTGATGTCACCATCCAAGGTACCTGACCTAACTATGATCCATGCAGACATTAGTACATTATTACCCTCGCAGGGGTGCGGATATCCCGTTTACAAAAATATAAGTGCTGGTGTTTAAAAACACCCAGTAGAACCATGCTGTCTTCGACATAGATAATCTTCATTATATATGAGTTGACCTCCGTGCTAAACGAGCGGTCAACACAGCCCACAAGGATTGCTCCTTGCAGTGTACTTGATAGATTTGTTCAATGGAGTCGCCACTTGGAAAGGAAGTAAACAAAAAAAACCAATGAAAGTTCAAAGAATTTTAGGGATTAAAGTTTTTATTACTTAGTTCTTAAAAATTAAGTTAAGTCGTTTTGACCAAGGATAAATAACTTATCCCCGGTAACGACGCCAAATATGTTGCCGTCCTAATACACACTTGCAAACGTGAGCAAAGTCCAACTTACTTAGTGTGTCCTTGGAGGCACAATGCCTAGGTTCACAGTCCACACTGTCACCTTAACTGGAACCTCTTCCTTCTAGGCTTACTCCTAGGAAAGCCAAGGGGTGTAGACCCTAGTTACTAGATGTGATTTAACTTTGAATTTCTAGGAGTTGGTTTTAATTTGTTAAAGGTTAAGGGGAAAACTAACCTATGATGCTAAGGAAACAAATGCAAAGTGCAAGATTTTCAATGACAAACAAACCGTTTCCTAAGTCAACTAAGACTAGTGCCTATAGTTTGGGCAAGGGGTCAACTATGTTTGAGGGTGTTGAATTACAAAAGATTACAAGTATAAGATTACAACTATTCCACAACAAGAAGATATAAGTACTTACAATAATAAACAAGAAATGTTACAACAATTATACAAGAGATACACAAGATACAAATAGACAAGATTAAAAAGGGCCAAAGTGTGAGAGTTAAGAGATATTCAACCTTAAGATCAATCACATAAGGCCAAGCATGCCCCAATAGCACTTACTCTATTGGATTGCTTTTCAATGGCAATCACTAAAGCACTCAAGACTCAACAAGATGATGCCTCCCCAAATGGGATGCACAACTTCTTCTTGAATCACACCACAAAGAGCATGAATTGAAAGATATAAACACTTAGAAAATCAATGCTCAAGAGATATAACACTTAGATATTTCAAACCACAAGATTGCATAATAGATTGAGAAATGTAAATGTGCTAGCAAAATAGACTTCTAAACAACCATCAAAAGATATGCTAAAGTAAAGATTGTCTAGGATACTAAGTGGTTAGGAGTTGTTTAAAGATTTGATAAATTTTATTTGCCCTCCCCCTAACTAAGTGTTGAACTTTAATCCTCCTCCTCCTATTGCCAAATAATTGCTGGATGCTCAAGATAGTAAGGCAACGAGGCCCACCCTAGCTTTCACGGTCAGTTCTAAAGTAAGAGTACTTCCCAGAGAGGACACACACCTGGTGCGCCATGAGACAATCCCCTGCCACTACCCTCCGTTGTTTTCCTCAAACCCATTTTAAATGGTGAAGATGGTGGAATTAGATTGTCCTAGTTGGTCTAAAATGTTATTATGACTTATGGGTAAGTCTTGAGATGTGTTATGAGTGTTTTAGATGAATTTTAGGTGCCCCAAAATAGTGATTTATGCCCAAAACCGAAACTTAAAGTGACTGCTGTGAATGTGTTATAACTTATGAAATTGCAGCATGTAAACACATATGAACTTGCAAATAGAAGCTGAAAAATATAGAGACATTCACGTCATCATTTGATAGCCCATAACATGTGTTAAGTATATGAAAAAGATGTGCTATGAAGAAGGCAAGAACAACTTGCCAAATGGAACAACACTTGAGATTCTGACCATTCAATAACATAAGCTATTCCATGAAGAAAACAAGTTAAAGATTTAAGTAATTGCTGAAAATAGAATCAACCATACACCATTCACTTGCCAAATAAGATGAGAACTTGAAACACAATAAGCTTGCACAAAATAAAGAATTGCTTTAAGATATCTACTTGACCATGTGTGTATTATGCATTGAGATATAAGAGACTTAAAGCAAATAAAAGATTTGTGCCTCAAAGGCTTAGGCTACGATTTAGTGAATGCATGACAAAAACCATAAAAGATTGCAAATCATTTAACCATTAGAACATTATCATCACATCACTAATCTAGCCATACGATATTGGGGGTTACTCTCCCAAGGTGTAGGCAATTAAATCTTAAGCAAAACTTGAAAAAGGCAAACCACTCACAATGGCACAAGGTGGAGGTCAAGCCTACCAATATTGTGCCAAAGATGGTTGTAAAAGAAAAGATAACAATTATTAGACTATGCTAGCCACACAACGTTGTCTTGTGGACAAGTGGGGCAAGAAATAAAGAATGCTTCGAAAGGAAATCTATCTTTTAGCCCAACGATTTTGGGGGGTTGGCTTAGCCAATCACTCTCCCAAGGTGTAGGCAATAATAACTTGCAAGAAATTAAGATACAATGCTGAAAATATACAAGAGAATGCAATCCTCAAGGGAACTTCCCGGGGGTTTGCTACAATGCTAGAAAAGATGGGCGATAGAAGAGAGAAGTTACCCAACTAGTGAGGAATATTTTGAAGTGTTGTATGGATGGATTTGAGCAACACATCTCTTTGTTTCTGGTAAGAACCTGCACAAAGCAGCAAGCAAATGCTTGCTGGAAATGCTGCACAACATAACAAAGTTAAGAAAAATTTCTGGTTTTTACGTAGAATTTTTTCACATAAAATCTCCAAATGAAAGTATAGTTTATGTGACCTATCTAAGATGATTAGTTTACTGAAATATGAATGAAGAAGGAACATAAAATTCAGATTACAAAACTTGGAGTTTGAGAAGGCTTTGAGGGAATACTCGTTCTTGAGGCTTTCCCAACAATCCCTTGAAGTGAATCTGCAAAACTCAAGGCAAAACGTGAAGCATGGAAATAGATAATATGTATGAATTGACTAACAACATGAAATACTTCAAATGATTAGCTATCCGACCTATATAAACCAACACGAATACTCTTTGCTAATCTACCCTAGCAAACTACTTTGCCAAAGATGTACTCAATGCTACACAAGAAACTTAAACATCACATTGTCACCTCATATGTAAGAATCCAACCATAATACTCTTGGTGTTTCCAAAATCCTCCAAAGCTTTATCAATCAAATGGGAGAGTGTTGCAGCAACAAGTTGCTCCAAGACTCTCAAGAGAAGATGAGATGGAAGCAAGAGGCAACGAGCAAGAGAGATGGGGGAAAATTTCAGTAGCATAACCTTAGCTCAAAGAATGGTCCAGAAATGAGTGAGGAGAGGCTCTATTTATGCTTGGAGAGGCAAACTCACCCCTCTTGGATGAGATCCAAGTGTCAACAACCAAGCCAAAGAGAGCATCCCAAGGAGAGGGGCGCACCACTTAGGGTTTGGGTGAGGATTGATGAGTTGGACGTGAGGTGGAGTGTGTGGGACATGGCATGGGTGAGGTGGTAGGCTAGGAGGGGCGCACTACTCAAGTGAAGGGCCCACAAGTCATCTTAATGGAGTTTCCTAAGGTTTATGGGTGAAGGGGGGAGCAAATCCCCCTAGGGGGCGTGGGTAAAAGGGTGAGTGAATGGGTGAGTGGGTGTGTGATGGTTAGGAAGTGGGTTGGGTAGGTTAAGAAAGTCTCTTCTTGCCTTTTTCCATCATTACATAACCCCATTTGCTCAAAAATTACAAAAATTGACATTTCGGCAATGTCATACTTAGCAATTAAAATTGTTGTTTTAACTGACTGACACTCCAGGTGGACAAATGCCTAGCAAAACTTGTCCGATTGAGCTGAAACTCGGTCCAAGGGTGTAGGGGGTGCCTTTCCATTTCTTTTGAGCAAAAATACCCCTATCAAAAGCCCAAGGACCTAGTTTTTACAATAATTGCTCAAAGACATTTAATTAATTAAATAATTAAAATCCCAATTTTAGGAAAATTAATTAAATTTATTTAATTAAAAAAAACCTATCTAGACTCGACGAAATTCTGCGAAACTTTCTACAATGTTTTACATGGTCATTTACATCATTCCTAAACAATAGCTACCAGAGGATGAGACCATTAGAATGTCGTTCACCACTTTGGAGGAATTATTGCAAGTGTGAGGGAAAAACTCAAGGGAAATCAATTAGGCTGAAAAGCCCAATTGATAACCTGAGGATAAAAAACCCTCGGTGAAAAGAACTCTCCCAATGAAAACATTCCAAGGTACTTGACCTAACTATGATCCATGCAGACCTATTACATTATTAACCCACGCAGGGGTGCGGAAATTCCGTTTACAAAAATTTGTGCTGGAGGCATGAATTGCCTAGTAGAACCAAACTGTCTTCAACATATTTGCATCTGATGATGCATATCTTCATGGCACATGGAGTTGACCCCCTAGTTGAATAGGCGGTCAATAGGCCCTAAATGGGCAATGCCTCCCCTTGTTCTGGCAAGAACTTGCAAAAAATAGCAAGCTAAAGCTTGCTGGAAATGCTGTAAAACAACCAAAACACTTAGAAATTTCTATTAGTACATAACACAAATTTTACATGTAAAAACCAACAAGAAAAAATGTGAATGTAAGCCTATTACAGAACATAAATTGGCCCAAAAAAAGAAAGGGAAATAACAGAAAATGAAGCATAAAATATTAGGGGCTTATGTTGGTTGAAGAGACAAATTTCCAGATCTGAAATTTGTCTTTCCAAACCTATGGTGACCTGCCAAAATGTAAGATCTTGCTACAAAAAATGAAAGGAGGTGAGTAGATTCAAATGAAATAACAAAATACTTTGTTACATCAATAAGAAATCAGCTCACTAAATCTATAGCAATACTACCATAAATTTATCCAAGCAAAATACTTTGCTTGGATCTCCTAAACTAGATCTTTAAGCAAGAAATACACAAAGAAACAAAGAAAGATATCACCTCAATGAAGCATAAACATGGCACCAAGAAGACTCTCAATGCACACCATGGATCCTCCAAAGCTTGCCTATTATTGAAGAAAAATGTTGTTGCAAATACTTGCAGCAAGATTTACAAGAGAGAAATAGCAAAATGAGAGAGAGGAATGGGAGATATTTGGGAAGAATAAACTTCCTTTGAGAATAGATCGTGAAATGGTGGGGGAGGGTAGGCTTTGTTTTATACTTGGGAGAGGAGAGAGACCCCTCTTGGATGAACTCCAAGTGTCATTTGCCAAGAGTGAATGAGCATCTCAAGCAGGGGCGCACTTTTTAGGGTTTTGGTAAGTTAGGGTTTGAGGGTTGAGTGTAGGAAGGGGGGAAAACACCTTTCAGCTCACCCAACCACTAAGTTAGAACCTTAGGGGGGCGCACGTAGGGTTTTAGGTGGGTTTTCACTTTAATTTTAACTTTTGGGCTAAGTCAACCACCAAGGGGGGCACACTTTTCTTAGGGAGATGTCATCTTGAGGGTGTGGCTAAGCAATGGGGGGTTGGTTAGGTTAGAAAAATCACTTTTCTAACTTAGGAAAAGGCTTAGGAAATCTCTCCCACTCTTTTTCATGACGTTTTGCTGATTTTACAATTTTTGACATTTTTACTTAGCCAAATTAAAGCAATTAATTGTTGACTTAAGACTGACTTGGACTGCTTATGGACAATGACCTAGCAAAACTTGTCCAATTGAGCTGAAACTTGGTCTAAGGGTGTAGAGGGTCTCATGCCATTTCTTTTGAGTACCCATAACCCTATCAAAATCCCCTAGGACCAAATTTTTACATTTTTACATCAAATTTAATTAAAATTACCATGAAATGGGTAATTTTAATAAATTAAAAAAAACTATTAAAACTCGACGGAATTCCACAAGACTCTGGAAGATGTCTAGCATGGTCATTTACAATATTCCTAGACCCTAGTCACCCATTGGGCTCGATCATTAGAATGCCTTTCACCACTTTGGAGGATTATTGTGAGTGAAAAACTCAAGGGTTATTAAAAATTACCCGAGGATAAAAAACACTCAATGAAAGGACTTCCCTAATGATAAAGTCGTAGGCAACTAACTAAAATATGACTCATGCTAACTCATTACATTATTATCCCAAAAGGGGAGTGGACATTTCGATTACAAAAAGATGTGCCGGGGGAAAAAAATGCCTTGTAGAACCAAAAGTCTTCAAAAAAAGTTGTATCCCAAGGTACACAGCTTCATGGTACATGGAGTTGACCCCCTAGTCGAAATAGGTGGTCAAGAGGTGCATTAAATGAGACAATGTGGTAAGATTTAGGGAAGAGAAGGATGCTAAATAATAGGGAAAATGGAGGCACATTAAGAGAATGTGCTAGAAATTAGGGAGCGAAAAAGGCGGAGGCCAGAAAATAGGAAAAGGGGAGGCACATTAAGACAATGTTCTAGGAAATGGGGAATAGGGAGGTTCCTTAATGCTAGAAAATAAGGAGAGAAGGATGCTAGGAAATAAGGAGAGAGAGGCGCATTAAATGAGACAATGCTCTAAGACTTAGGGAATAATACACATGGAAAAGGAGATATGCTCAAGGAATAGGGAGCACGAGGAAAAGTAGGGATAATGTGTGAGAAAAATGAGTTAAGTGTAAGAAAGGGAAAGTTTTTCTTTAGTTAAATCAAACACGTAAATTTATCACATGTACCAACTGGTCTTTAACGCATGTACCACATGTCCTCAAGCAAAGCACCCAAGTTGGCCATTTGTCACCCTTTGAAAGTGCCATATGTCAAAATTTGAACCTGTCACTTGTCACCCTGCATGGCGACCACCTCTACTAAACATAGCCCTACTAAAAATAGTCATGCCGAAAATAGAAGTCACCTTAAAAAGTAGGAAAAGTCCAAATATGTCCAGGATCACTAAGAGACCACTGCCAAATACAGTATGTCTAAAAATAGACACTACTAAAACTAGAGTCTCGTCGCATGTCAATGAAATTATACTCATCGAATTCGAATTTCAGTGAGGAATCCAAATACATGGTCAGAATCATCATCTAAGGCCTGGATCTCCACCTGCTAAAAATAATAAATTGCTCGCATGTCACCCGAAAAAGGATCAATGGACCCATGGGCTTGCAAGAAATTTGAATATGTGATCAATACTGCCATGTGGACCTTCAATCTCTCTCCTAAAAAATAGGGAATATACCAAAAATAAACATCTCTCTCTATCCATAAGATCCCGTTGAAACTTCCGTCTCTGAAATAAAGAACACTGCCTAACCAGTGCTCTACCTGTACTCATATGTGAACCAACCTTGGCTCATACCAAGCTGTCTCTGGAAAAATCTCTAAATGCCAGCTCAAAATTGAACATGTTGGCTCTTAACCCTCAGGATTTTTGAGACGAACAAAGTTCATCATGCACAAATAATCCAAAATATCTGGAATATAGTAATCAAATCCATACGGACAAATATATATATATATATATATATATATATATATATATATATATATATAAGAATGAGAGAATGAGAATGAGGGCTCGCTTATATACCCACGCAGGGGTGCCCTTAACCAATAGTCATGTCCTTTGAGACATGTCCTTTCATTATTAATAATTATTATTTATTAATTATCATTTAATTATTATGTTATTAATATCTATTTTATATGTATATTTATGTTCATAACATTGCCTTGCCCTTAAAAATGCTTTGTCCTCAAAGCATACTTATCGAAGACTTATATCTTGCTTTGCCTTGTAATATTGTCTCTTGATTCTTCATTCTTGAGTTAGTGATTGTTGAGGACCTGAGACGATAGGATCTTCTAATCGTTGAGCAGAACTGTTGAGGTGTAAAGGAGTATGCCCACCCTAATTCGATCTTCTGTGGAATTGGGAGTTTATAGGGTTCTTGGAATGAACTCGTTGTATTTCGACTCCCATGATAGCTTCTACTTTGAGCATCACTTGTAGTGGAAGTAATATTCTTCAGCATATCGGTCATTTGTTTCTGTTGATACAATGATTGGCTAAAGTATCGATTTTTGTGATTAGGATGTCGATAAGGCATCCTTGCAACTCGATCCTTAGTTCATATACTTGTAGCTTTTTGTTGATTAACTTTTGGAATTGAGTTTTCTTCATAGCCCTAGATTGTTTCTTCTTCAACATTTGAAGACCTCTTTACATCAGTGGGATTCAAATCGTTTTGAATTGTAAGGTTGATTGGTTCTGTATTAATTCCTTTATCTAGAATTGAGACTTTTACATCTAAAGACTTCTTTAGTTCCATAGGTTCAGTCATTGTCTCTTTATCGACTATTGATGTTTTGTGATCTAACTCTTCTTGTAAAGACTTCTTATCATGCTTAAGCCTTTTAATTTGTGTTAGTAAATCTTGATTATGTCATTTTAATCGTAAAAGTTATTCTTTATCGTCTGACTTGTCATCTTTATTTTTTGATTCTAGATTCTTGCTTCTTTCATCCTTTAAGCTTTTAATTTGTTCTAGTAACTTCTGATTAAGGTTCCTTAGGCATGAACTTTCTTCCTCTTTTTTGGTTAAATTCTCTTTGAGACCTTAATTCTCTTGTTCGAACTTTTGAAAACACTTCTTCTCCTTGGACTTCATGATTTTTGCAAGTAGTTTTTGATTATGATTTCTTAGGCGAGAAATCTCTTCGTCTTTTTCAATGATGATCTTGTCACATTCTTTCTGTTGATCCTGCAACTTTTGTATTGACTTCTGATTATCTTGAAGGATTACTTCTGATACGTCCTTCAAGTCTTCTGATGATGGAACTTCTGAAGCTGACTTCATTGTGATGTCCTGCAATGTAATTTTCTTCTTCTTATAAGAAAATGTAAAAGAATTTCTCCTCGTGTTGAAAATAAAAGTACCCAATGTATCTACCCAAGTTGACCCTAGAATTATATCAACACTGTCTTGATACATTGATACCACATTGAATTGAGCTATGAGTTTGTAATCACCAATAGACACTTGTAGGTTCTTAATTTCATATTTCTCATCGGAAAGACACGTGTCATTTTCAATTATATTTGGTTCTAAAACCATTAATTGGTTCGCTAGGTCAACATTAATGTGATTTTTCCTGGTGTTCGGGGAAATATCGATATTGATATTCTTTCCTTGAATAATCCCATTAACTTCTAATAAGGGATCCGCATATTTTTTTATAAGTATGAGGGAATCTTCTTTGTTTTTCACCACGAAACTCCATTTATATAATTATATGTTAAACCTTGATTATCCTTCTACTTTATACCTCTTCTTAAAACCTTCTTTAAAAAAAAGCTTTTTTTATCTTTTTTTTATATAGAAAAAAGGGTTTATTTGTGCCACCGTTTACTTATATATAAAAGGGTTTATAATTGCCCTTTTTCTTCCCTTGGAATATTAAAATCTTAGACAAAGAAATATGCTTAAAAAGCTCCCTTTTGAAATTTGTTGTGGAATATTAATATATTTTGGTGACCTTATTATTAAATTAAAACCCTTTTTCCTTCCAAACTTATTTTTTACACTCTTCTTGCTTTTCACCTCTTGTAATTTCTTTAATAATTTCTCTCAAATATATTTATATATAGTTATCTTTCCCTTTATAATTCTTTTTTGTTTTCCTTCTTTTATATATATATATATATATAATACAACTTTTATACTTCACTTTTATTTTAAAATTATATATAATAATATATATAACTTAAGTATCATAACACTATTTATTTAAGTGTAAGCCTTTCAAAATAATAAAGTCTTGTCATTTATAAAAACCTTCACACTTTTTTAAATACGCTTCCACCAACTGCTAATATACCTTGAAGTGATATACCTCTAAGTGCCACGACCATTCACTGCTTTTCGATTAAACTTCTACGAATTACTAATTCAAATCACGGTGACAGCAAGGGCGGAACCAATTGTGACGGTTTGATCTCTTTCCTGGCCACACCATAAATTGTTGTTCAACAAATCGATTACCAATTGAAATGATTTCCATGGAATATTCTTCACAGTGGGTCGTGGCCCAACCAGAAAAGTACGGATGGTACGACGGTGAATTGTGCAGATGGATTGTTGCAATGTAGGCGTATAGACAGTGATCGGAAATTTCAGTGGTTGTATGGAATTTTTTAATAATTAATTGGCGAATTGTAATGCAAAAATTAATTGGAGATTGTATGGACTCTACAGCGATTGTATGGAAAAAAAAATTATTTGATTAATTAATTTTGATTTGTAAGGCAGCATAATTGGTACATATCTCAATCGCTGTATGGATTTGGCGACCCTCAATAAAACCGTGGATGTATGGGTTGCTAGTTATAATAATAAATTTTTATTTTATTTATTTAATTGTTTTTTTTTTATTCTTTATTATATATATTTTTATATTTCTTTTTTCCCTTGATATGTGGATTTGGTTTAATCTTCAAGTAGCACTGTATTCTCCCTTTAATTTTTCATCAATAATACTTTCAATATTTTAGTCTGCAACAGAAATTTTTATATTCAAATGGCCAAGGGCCAATTATGGTTAAGAACCAAACAATCAGAGAAACTCTGAAGATTTTTCAGTGTGCCTAGAAGCCTATATGGCCAATGGCCAGGATTACAAACCTTGCTCTGATACCAAATGAGACGAACAAAGTTCGTCACGCACAAATAATCCAAAATATCTGGAATATAGTAATCAAATCCATATGGACATATATATATATATATATATATATATATATATATATATATATAAGAATGAATAGTAAGATGATTACAAATGAGAATGAGGGCTCGCTTATATACCCATGCAGGGGTTCCCTTAACCAATAGTCATGTCCTTTCATTATTAATAATTATTATTTATTAATTATCATTTAATTATTATGTTATTAATATCTATTTAATATGTATATTTATGTTTATAACAATTTTCAAGGGAGAAAATCCAGGAGTTACCAATGGTGACTCAAGGGGATGGGATCCCCCTGCGTGATGTCGATAAGCTACGATTCTACGTGTCTGAAAACTATGAATAATGCTCGATGAGAAAACTGAAGAAACATACCAATAGACCCCTGTATCTGTGTGGAAGAGAAAGGCCCTGTAAGCTAACCCGTGATCCCAAATGCCTATCCAATGGGAAATGGAGTCAAAACAAATATAAACCTCCCACTGACTAGCTGAAAAAACAAGGGGTCTCATCTGAATCCACTACCTGCTACCACCTACTATGTACACTCCTCCTAGTGGTAAATGTGTTGAAGCTGACAAATGGGAGAGAGTCACTTATTCAAATGTCAATAATGAAAACACCTGCCAAGTGTGAAGTAAACCCACCACTAATGCCAATGGGCCCTAAGGTACGAGCATGTAATGTTCCTGACTTGGCTACTCTAGGAAACACTGCTAATGTGTGTGTAGGATCAAAGGTTTACAGCATATAAATGATCATACAAATAATAAACGCGACAAAGGACTGCAAAGTTTGTATTATGATATCTCTGTGGATTACAAAATGGTTGAATGCAGCTGAAT